>ONZH01018034.1:0-18614 GCA_900303285.1 Rhinella marina
GGTTTAGTCCCATTGATTAACATTATGCTCGAGTGCTCGGCCAGAGCACCCGAGCATACGAGCACAGAGGTGCTCGCCTCAACACTGCTCCCTATGCGTTTTACTGCAAGGCACAGTGTTCTACACCACTATCCAGGCGATTCGCAACAAATTTATTCGGTTCGAAGCAAATCTTTTCGGAAAATTCGGCGAACCAGTCGAATCAAATTTTTGAAAAATTCGCTCATCTCTAGTTAAATCTACTGAGCTGTGTCGGGACTCTATTGGAGCCTACAAAATCCATAAAAAAAAAAAATTCTGAACAATCATGGATTGTTTAGATCCATTATCTGTACAGAATTGCTCATTTCTTATGTTGGCCTTCCACCTGCTGGCCAAAATAAGAATTGCAGCTTCAATGCCCTGAGTCTCTTCAGAGAGACCCAGCGCATTAAAATCAATTTTTCGACATGCCACAGACTGCCCTATTGGAAGAGTGAGTTTCCAGGTTTTTCACCTTTTAGCTGCGGTCATGGTCATTAGCTGCAGGTCTTTGCTGTCAACAGAGACCCGCCATCCATGATGCCTGCTGCACATGTGAACAGGCACTATGTTTGCACTTCGCTCCAGCGGTGTACATGTGTGGCACTGGTAGAGAAGGGGTTAAATTATTATTCAAATAATTTTGGATCGTAAACAAATGTGTTTCAAAGATGGACATTCACTCTAAAGCCGTAGCTTAATATGAGGATTTTAAAGCATGGCTCAAAACTCATGGTATGTTACTAACAATTTAGAGGGGTTGTCCCACAAAAAAAATTCAGTATTTTTAAAATCAGAACCTAGATCTAAATACTTTCTAATTGCATGTAATAAAAATGGAGTAAAACCACTCAATAATTTAATAAAATCCATCTGAATAGCCCCACTTGCTGTTTGCTCCCATTTCCATTTTTGTATATTCACCTCACCAAGTTGTGTTTACTGTTAGAAGTTGTCATAATTACAGGGAGAGAGCTGCAAGAGACAGGAAACATGCCCTTAACTGCCAGCCTCAAATAAATCTAGGAGAACAATGAATGGGGAGATCTTGGGGAGAATCACATGGGGAGAATCCATGTGTACAGGGCTGCTCCCAGCTTTGGTAGAAAGATTAACATATGCTATATGATGTTCAGTTTTCACTTTTTAAATTAATCATGGAATAACCCTTTTAGGCAAATTAACAGGATTCTCTAAAACAAGTCTTTATGTAAATAAAGTGACATAAAGGAAGCCTTATTTTTTATTATTATTTTTTGAAATACTGTTTTTAAGCCTTAAAGGAGTTGTGCAAAAGTTTTATAGTGATGACCTATCCTCAGGATAGATAATCAATATCAGATCAGCGGGGGTCAAACACCAAGCACCCCCAGCAATTAGCTGTTTGAAGAGGAGGTGATGCTTTATGTGAGTAATGTTTCTTTTTCATTACACTATGCGTTATCTCCCTTGCAACGGTGGCATATATTAGTTACAAATGTTATGTAATAACATAGATTAAGGGAAGTAAATTGAAGCAGAAGTAGTGCTCACATGGCCAGCTTCTCTTCAAACAGCTGATTGCCGGGGGTGCCTGGTGTCAGACCACCGCAGAACAAATATTGATGACTTATAGATGACTGAGAATATTGATCCTCAGAATAGGTCACAAATATAAAACCCCTGCATATAACCCCTTTAAATATGAACTCGTAAAATGTAAATCATGCTGTGCCACTCTTGATAAGGCCTGTGCTGTCAGAGCAGGCATATAATTTATGATGAGGCATAGGCTTAGTCATAAATTGCATGCTCTCCATAAGTGAAACTGAAATCTATGGCAACTCAGAGCTTCTGTAAATTTTAGTCATTATTTATACCAGTTTCTGGCATAAATAACAATGAATGAGCCCTCACCATGCCCCCTTTTCATTTTCCAACTTTTTTTAACCCCAAAACACATGGGGGTATTATTAATTTCCCCCTTAGGGCTCATGCACACAACCATATGTATTTTGTCTGTGTGACTTCTGTATTGCATCCATTATACATTAGGATACAGAATTCACACAGAGTTATTTCCATTTTTTCGGACCCAGTGAATGGTTCCGCATATGGCCAGCAAAAAAAAAAAAACAGAAGAGATACAGAAAGAAAATGTGTTTGTGTACATGAGCCCTTAATGTGTAAATGTTTACTCAGACCTAGTTCTGTTTGTGAGCTGCAATGAATATGACAGCCTTATGATCAAGAAGGTCACTCTCAACCGTCCTCTTCTTAATCTCTAAGCAATCAATAACAAAGCCTTCTCCCTCTAGAGCTTTCCCGGCAAAATCCTTATCATATGTGAAACCATGGAACTTCTCTGCCCCCACTGTAAAATAAGTCAAGCCTAAATCTCCAATTAATATAAGGTGTCCTCCAGGTTTCAGCAACCTCCAGAACTTCCTGAGATATCTTATGTAATCATCCTGGTCTCTGCTGATAACATCTAGTAGCCAAGCACTTATGATACAATCTGCTAGCGGTAGCACTATTGGATCGGTTATATTTTCTTTCTCAAGGTCACATTTCACAACATGTTGAACTGCTGATCTCACTTTTTCTTCTTTGTCTTTTATCTGGTCACTGAAAGAAATAGAAAACAGGAGGAAAGTGATTGTCTCACCATCAACTTCAAGAGCACAACACAAATGCTCAGTAGTTAGGCCTGCTTATTGGGTTGGAGTACTGGTTAAAAGACACATATTCAACCAAGGTTGGTGCACTAAGTTTCAAGCTTATAGTGTGTTCTTCCAACAGTACGCATTATTAGGCCTCATGCACATGGCCATTGCCCAGCTGTGCCCGTATTGCGGCCCGCAATCCAGAAGGTGCGGAACAAAACAGAGTCACTACGGAGTGCTTCCGTGGGGTTTCTCTCTGTGCCTCCGCACTGCAAAACAATAGAACTTGATCTATTTTTTGTGGTGCGGACGGATCACGGACTCATGGACTATTGATCTGACAGAAGAAATGTTGTTTTTTTCTGATTTCTGAAATTTCATCTTGAATAGAAATAAGGCAGTAAAAAATATACTGCCTAAATATTTTATAGATCTGTTTCACATCTCTTTTACAGTATCACTGATGACTTTACCTTTTTTTTTCTATGCCTACATGAACTTTTGTAGCATGGCCCCAGTCAAATGCTCCAGTACGTGTGTCCACCCATCTTTTCAGCTCCAGGATGCATCTGTCTCTGGTCTTTAGCACTATGATGTATTTGAAAAACTCACAGGCTGAATACAAATGATGAACCATGGAACCAATGCTGAGGTCAATCATGATATCACCTTTAATATGACCTGCAGAAAAAAATATAAAAAAAATTCAATATCATAGACATTGTAAATAAATAGTGAGTTATTGTGAGGAAGTTTACAGCAGATGTAAACAGCAGATCCCCAGGGTACTACAACAGAATTCACTAGGCTTAATGTGTGAATGACGTTTAAGAATTTGCAATCTTTTGTCCATAACGTCTTAAGAAGTAATGCTGTATGTGTATGGTATTACCATGCAGAGGACATATAGCTCACATGCTGAGCTCGCTACATACATGGCGGTTGCTGGCAATATAGTACAGCAGATACCAACAAGTAATGAACAAGGTCAGTGATGATGCAGATCCCTGTCATTTAACCCCTCAGATTCTGCTGTCAATAGTGAACACGGCATCTGTGGGGACAGTTAGATGGAGAGTACCTCCCCGCACGCTAATTGGCTAATTAGTGTGAGGGGAGGGGACTTGAGCATGGCGCTCGAACACCGCGTGGTCCCGAGCACCGCAATGCTCGACCGAATATCATATTTGGCCGAGCATGCTCGCTCATCACTAATGATTTTACATTTTTTGGTCACCTTGCCCCCCCCCCCCCCCCCCGAAAAAAAGCCATTAAAAGCAAGCCCTTATGGGTGTGATGAAAGAAAATTTTTTTTAAAGATTTTTATTTTTTTTAAATAGGAATATATATATATATATATATATATATATAAGAGTGGAAAGGAAAAAAGGAAAACACAAAAGCAAAAAAATGGCCTGTCCTTAAAGGGGTTGTCCGAGTTATGAAAAAAAACATATAGTTCTTTAAATCTGATGGGCACAATATATAACTAAGTTAAGCAAGTTTTAGGCAAAAAAAAATTCTCTATTTCCTCATTTCCCTGGTTCTCTTCTGGCCTTTGTTTACATGCAGCAATAACAATCTCTGCCCCTCCCCCTTCTCTGTAAAGGGAGTGAATACAAGTGCTGAGTGACATGTCTGACTGCTGGGATACTCAGCAGCATGTTGTATGTGTAGGACTACAAGTCCCAGCTGTACAATGACACTGCTGATACACACAGGATCTCCCCCCTACCTGTACTTGTACTTTGCATCTCCTCCAGGTCAGCTTGAAACCAGCAGCTTTAGAAGCAGAAAGTGTATGGAAAAGCTGTTGTATTTGACTAGTTAGAAACACACAAAGGACAAAAAAATAACTCGGACAACCCCTTTAATCCTTGAAACAGCTGGAACGTAAGTGGACTGAGGACAGTAATAAGTAATACCAACACAGCAGGCAGGAACTGTAGTTAGACAAAGCAGGTGTAGACAGGCAGAGGTCAGACCAGGCAGCAAACTAGAAGATTCAGTTAAATATGCTAGCTTGCTTGGTAACAGGAAGCAAAACACCTTAACTGACAACTGGAACGCAAGAATTTTAAAAGAAAAATAAAAAAAAAAAGAGGACAAGGATGATGATTGGAAACGCAGTGCGCCTAGGTCAAATAGAAATTGGTTACAAGAATATTGTAATTATGCATCAGGCGCTTTACACATAGATAGACTGCCCCCTCCGGCGCCATGTTATTGAAGACTTCAGTAACATGACACCGGAGGGGACACCCATCACAGCCCCGGAGTCTCCGTTTTCCCGGAGAGCAGAGACCTCGGGGAAGCCGGCAAGGGACCAATCAGATTGGTTCCTTGCCGGCAAGCGCTCCGATTGGTTAGTCTCTGCAGACTAACCAATCGGAGGCTTCAGTGTTAAAATGCCGGTTTCAGGCTGCGATCTCCAGAGTGGAGATCGCAGCCTGAAACTAGGTAAGATGTCCCTGTGCCCCCATATCATTTTGAAAATTATAGCGCTCCCCTTCCCCAGTGCCCAACGTTGTTCTGGCGCCCCCCCTTCTTTGTAGTGCCCCCGATTTCCTCCTGCCTGCTGCTGCGCTTGTATTTTGGGATGGCAGCGGCTCAGGATCGGAGTCGCTGCCATCAGCAGAGAGTGTGAGCTGTAATTACAGCTCACACTCTGCTGCTACAGCTGAAATCGGTGCTGGCACCAATTTCAGCTGTTTAACCCATGGATACTGTGGTCAGAAGCCGCCCACAGCATCCATGGGGTTAAGAGGGAGGGAGCTCCCTCTCTCTTCCATCGGGCCGCCGCTGCTTACCATGGTTGCCGATGGTTACCATGGCAACCGAACGCTTTACAAAAGCGTCCAGGCTGCCATGTACCTAAGGCTGATCAGACCCTCAGGGTCTGATCAGCCTTAGTGTTGCACTGATACAGTGCATTGCAATAGATTACTATTGCAATGCACTGTATAGCCATCAAGCCCCCTGGATCTTCAAGATCCAAATGGTTCTTGATAAGTTAAAAAAAATGTAAAAAGAAAGTAAAAAAAAGTGTAAAAATAAAGTTAAAAAAGCGCCCTTTTTTCCCCAAATGAAGTAAAAAAAAAGAAAAAGTACACATTAGGTATCGCCGCGTCCGTATCGACCGGCTCTATAAAAGCATCACATGGTCCACCCCGCCAGGTGTACGCAAAAAAAAAAAACTATACCAAAACAGCCATTTTTTATCACCTTGCCTCACAAAAAATGTAATAGCAGGCGATCAAAAAGGCGTATTTACCCCAAAATGGTACCAATCAAACCGTCATCTCGTCCCGCAAAAAATGAGCCCCTACTTGAGACAATTGCCCAAAAAATAAAAATACTACATCTCTCTGACTATGCAGACACTAAAACATTTTTTTTTGTTTCAAAAATGATATTATTGTGTAAAACTTAAATAAATACAAAAAACTATACATGTTAGGTATTTCCACGTTCGTAACAACCTGCTCTACAAAAATATCACATGAGTTAACCCCTCAGGTGAACACAGTAAAAAAATTAAATAAAAACAGGGTCAAAACAGCCATTTTTTATCACCTTGCCTCACAAAAAATGTAATAGCAGGCGATCAAAAAGGCATATTTACCCAAAAATGGTACCAATCAAACTGTCATCTCGTCCCGCAAAAAATGAGCCCCTACTTGAGACAATTGCCCAAAAAATAAAAATACTACAGCTCTCTGACTATGGAGACACTAAGACATTTTTTTTTGTTTCAAAAATGATATTATTGTGTAAAACTTTAATAAATACAAAAAACTATACATGTTAGGTATCTCCACGTCCGTAACAACCTTCTCTACAAAAATATCACATGAGTTAACCCCTCAGGTGAACACAGTAAAAAAAATTAAATAAAAACAGTGTCAAAACAGCCATTTTTTATCACCTTGCCTCACAAAAAATGTAATAGCAGGCGATCAAAAAGGTGTATTTACCCAAAAATTGTACCAATCAAACCGTCATCTCGTCCCGCAAAAAATTAGCCCCTACCTGAGACAATTGCCCAAAAAATAAAAAAAACTACAGCTCTCAGACAATGGAGACACTAAAACATATTTTTTTTTTTCAAAAATGATATTATTGTGTAAAACTTAAATAAAATAAAAAATATATACATGTTAGGTATCTCCACGTCCGTAACAACCTGCTCTACAAAAATATCACATGAGTTAACCCCTCAGGTGAACACAGTAAAAAAATAAAATAAAAACAGGGTCAAAAAAGCCATTTTTTGTCACTTTACATCACAAAAAGTGTGATACCAAGTGATCAAAAAGGCTGATGCCCCTAAAAATAGTACCAATCTAACCGTTACCTCTTCCTGCAAAAAATGAGCCCCTACCTGAGCGAATCGCCCAAAAAATAAAAAAACTACAGCTCTCAGACAATGAAGACACTAAAACATATTTTTTTTTGTTTCAAAAATGATATTATTGTGTAAAACTTAAATAAATAAAAAAAATATGTCATGTCATGAAGGGGTTAAGACTGCCCTGTGTTTATTTTCGCTGTACTGTGACATCACTGTGTTTATTATCCCTGTACTGTGACGTCACTGTGTTTATTTTCCCTGTACTGTTACATCACTGTGTTTATTATCCCTGTACTGTGACATCACTGTATTTATTATCCCTGTACGGTGACATCACTGTGTTTATTATTAGTGTTGAGCGAGCTGCTGGACGGGAGGAATCACTACAAAGAAGAAGCCTGAGGAGGTAAGTGGTCTGTGTTTGTTTGTTTTCTATTTTTCAGGATCGTGAATGCTGAGGACTACGTCGGATTCAGTGGATTACGTCGGACCAGCTTTTTTATTTTTTAAATAAAATGGTCAAACAGGGGTCTGGGGGAGTATTTATTTCAATAAACTATTTTATAAGTGTGTGTGTGTTTTTTTACAACATTGCAGTTTTAGTAATCACGGCTATCTACAGACGGCCCTGATTACTAATACTGGGCTTAGTGCTGGCCGGTATGGCCAGCACTAACCCCAACATCTATTACCCCGGCACCCACCGCCACCAGGGGTGTCGGGAAGAGCCGGGTACCCGCAGGACCAGACCTTCTAAATTGAGGGTCCAGTTCTGGGGCGGCTGCAGGCTGGTACCATTAGGCTGGGAAGGGCCAATAACCGTGTCCCTTCCCACCCTGTAAGTGCCAGGCTGCCGCTGCTGGTTGTATCTGGCTGGAGAAGGAAAAAAGGGGGGGACCCCACGCCTTTTTTTTTCAAAAATAATTAAATAATTTTAAAAAATGGCGTGGGGTTTCCCCCTTATAAAATATTTTATTGAAATAAATATGTTTGACCATTTTATTTAAAAAATAAAAAAGCTGGTCCGACGTAATCCACCGAATCCGACATAGTCCTCTGCATTCACGATCCTGAAAAATAGAAAAAAAAAACAAACAAACACAGACCACTTACCTCCTCAGGCTTCTACTTTGTAGTGATTCCTCCTGTCCAGCAGCTCGCTCAACACTAATAATAAACACAGTGATATCACCGTACAGGGATAATAAACACAGTGATGTCACTGTACAGGGATAATAAACACAGTGATGTCACAGTACAGGGATAATAAACAGTGATGTCACAGTACAGGGATAATAAACAGTGATGTCACAGTACAGGGATAATAAATACAGTGATGTCACCGTACAGGGATAATAAATACAGTGATGTCAGATCAAACTCAGTCATGCACTACCACCCTAACTCTGCTACCTGTCAGTGGAGAAAATCCCTGTGGTGGAGGAATAATCAGCATCACAATTGGAAATAACATTGCTGACTGTGCCTCCTATGCTATCACAGTGCAGACCACAACAAGATGGCCGCTGGACACTGTATTGTGGAAGACAATCTCTTGTTATCAGATAAGCAAGTAAGTGCAGCGTGATGTCACAGGAGGTGTAAATAGCCAGATAACAGTTTACAGCACTGGGCTACAGACGGCTTCCCTACACTCAACTTTTCAGTTGTGCCCCCCCTGCTGGTCAACATAGGAAGTTCTACACAATTATTATGAATTTTTAAAATATTTCCTTTAATGGTAAAAAAAAAAATTATAAGCACAAAAAATTCTAAAACTTACATTGCATGTTTTAACATTTTAGATATATTTCTAATTTTTGACGACAGTTCTCCTTTAAGGGGTTGTTCACATATCAGTTATTTGATCAGTTATTGCCATCAGTTATTGTGAGCCAAAACCAGGTGCGGGTCAAAAACACCAAACAGGTGCAGATCTTTTCATTATACCTGATCTCTGTTTAGTGTCCACTTCTGGCTTTGGCTGACAATAACTGATGGAAATAACTGATCAAATAACTGATATGTGAACAACCCCTAAGGATGTTGGTCTTTCGATTAACTTAATCAACCCAGAAGAGGAACACTCATGTTAAGCCAACTAAGGCCTCTCACACACGACCCCGTTTCACGGCCCGACACGGGCCGTGAAAGCCCGGCCTGTGCTCCCCCAGAGCGCACGGCGTCATTGGTTGCTATGACGCAGTGCGCTTCCTGAGGCCGCCACTGTACAGTGAAACACTGTACACGCTCGTATACACTGTACACGCTCGTATACAGTGTTTCACTGTACGGCGGCTGCCTCAGGAAGCGCATGGCGTCATAGCAACCAATGACGCCGTGCGCTCCCGTCCTCTGGGGGAGCACAGGCCGGGCTTTCACGGCCCGTGTCGGGCCGTGAAACGCGGTCGTGTGTGAGAGGCCTAATTCTGAAAGTCCATTGAGAAAGGGTGTTTGCTTTGCCTTTAAAGAATCAACTTGCAAGTGGCAGGCAAACTGTTGGTACAAGCAGGAGTGTTCCTTTTGCAGTGGATCGCATGCTATGTCCTGCTGTTTTAAAAGAAACAGTCAGACCACCCAGCAGCAACTCAGTGTGCGAGAGCAGCTTTCAAAGAGCCTTGACTTCAGTGAAGCTGGAAAGAATGCTCCCATGGTTAAATCTTTATCCAAATTGGGAGGAGAAAGCTGAGTTTATTAATGGTTTTTAATTTGGTTTTGATGTACCAGCTTTTTAGGGTATAGGCTGAGCATGGGTGCAGAACTTGAAGTAGGTGGGTGAAGATATGTACTCATTAGAGACTCTACACTTAAGTTGCTGCTGATGAAGCTGCTTCTGCCCCCTCACTTCGCTCCAGCAGTCATAGCAGTAGTGCGTGAGCACAGAGCACCCCCCATAGTCAGACTTTCGTAAGGATGGGCGATGGCGCACATAGGTAGCAGCCAACTGACTACATAGGATGTCTCGATAGTAGTTGAGTTTGTCATCCCTATCAGCAGGTGGAAAAAATTCCCCCATTTTGCATCGGTAGCCAGGGTCTAACATGGTGGAGAGCCAGTAGTCATCCCTCTGTTAAACGATAATAATAAGTTTGTCACTATGCAGGCAAATCAGCATGAATCTGGCTATTTACACAAGGAACTCAGAGGGACTCCTTGCCTCCATCTCCACTGCATACTGCCACAGTGTGTCGGGGACATCATCCTCATTGCACTCAGCTCCTCTCCTGTCACTTGTGCATATAAACCACCTATTTCCGCATACATTGCTTTTGCGTGAATGTCCTCCTCCTCCACCAGTTCAGCCTCCACAGGGCTCAGGTGGCCATGTAGCGTGATCAATGCAGAGGTCATTCAAATCCTTGCTGTTAGGGGTTGAAGAATCTGTGATGATGTCAGCACAGGTCCTGGCAGATGCACCTTTTAAACCTGGGAACTACACCATTTTTGGTGCAGTTCCTTTGCTAGATCGTGCAGGACGTCACACAACCGAGGTCAATTATAGTTAATAAGATACATAAATTGTGCAACCTATTTTCAAGAGCAATTACCAATGGAGGTGGCCTTATCAATAATACTTAAAGGGGTTGTCCGGGTTCAGAGCTGAACCCGGACATACCCTTATATTCACCCAGGCAGCCCGCCTGAACAGGGCATCGGAGCATCTCATGGATGGCTGGATCGCGCAGGGCAAGGGCTCTTTTATTTACATAACACACTGCCGGACAACCCCTTTAAATTTTACTCATTCAATTAAAAAACTGCCCAATAAATAATTGATAAAAAAAACACAGCAAGTAGTGCACGTGAACCAGTGCACAATTTTAGAAAAGGAACCGTCTTACCACTTTGTACGTTACCGGTAACAGGGGGTCTCCCAATGTCGAGTCGGGTGTCTTACCCTAAAATGCCCCTACTTGGCCTGAGCTACGCTTTACGCTCAGGTAGCTGTGCACTCGCCCTGAAAAGGACAACCCCTCTGAGCCATCCCTCAAATCTAACTAGGGCTCCCTGCTATACCCTAAATGGAATGTTTTCCCAGCTCTGTGGAATGGAGAAGTAGGAAATGAGCAGGGGAGTTCCAGGTGATCTTTCAAAATGTCCCAACGCGTTTTATTTGCTATATTCCAACACTTCAGGGGACTGGTATATAATAAAAGTTAGGATATAGTGGTCACCTAAGCCTGACTGGTATATAATAAAGGTTAGGATATAGTGGTCACCTAAGCCTAACTGTCCTGTGCCGGCCTACTGACAGTGCGGACAAGTGCAAGAGTGCGTGTGGCACTTTCCCAGGCGCCTGAGCCGCGCCTAGCAGCTGTATACATCACAAGTAGTGCGGCATCCCCCGTCAGTGAAGCTATAGGAGCGTGTCAGTCACCGCTCTACTCAGGTAATCCTCACTGTGCCGAGGAGAGGAGGCGGGCGGGAGGGGGAATCACTGGTGCATGTAGGCTTCAGCACGCCCAGGGGATTCCCCAGTGCAGTGTATATTAATAAGATGATTCATCTGCTAGGTTGATGGCGCGCTGATGGAGCCGCATTAACAGTGTCTTGCCTAGTCCTATAGATGAAGGCCATTGGAGTTTCTTAAGCAGAAGACTTCTCCATACATGGAGATGAATATAATTGGTCATTCTGGAGCCTCAATTTCACAAAAAGAACGGTGGTGATTTTTCAGCTGGTACAGTAGCCATCCTTGTAAAGGAAACTGACTGCTGATAGTCATAATAAAATGTCAAAGTGCTGTCTCAAGAAAGGGGACCAAATTCAGTGAGAGATTAAAAAAATTGAAAAATGGAGGGGCATCGAGCAAAGTATAAGTGAAATAAAGGTTGGTAAGGGGATAAGATAGGTGGAAAATACGTACATTTTAGGGACTCACTTATCATATTAAACTGTATGACAGCTGTTTAATATGCTGGACACACAGTCTGCAATTGGAAGATCCACCAAGTTTCCCGTTGTAAAACCCTCTTGTCCCAATTGCCACATCTGACTGAATTGGGAACTACCACATTGCCCATAAATTTGATCACAGATGGGTTTCCTCCATGTATCAGTTCTACATGTTTCGCTATGGGGGTATCCTTCTTGTGTCGTACATCCCCACTCCCCACAGTGCTCACTTATTCTTCTCTAGAATTCTCTTGTGGTTTTACCCACATACTCAAGGCCACATATACATGTGGCCTTGTATATCACTCCCCTAGATCTACAGTTGATTAAATTCCTAATGGTGTGGGTCTGGTTCGTAACATTACTCCTAAAGCTGCGGTCTTGATCTATGAATTTGCATGCCACACAGCCGCTACAACTAAAGCAGCCCAACACCTGGCGTGGCCACCAGGTAGGGATGGTAGATTCCTCACTGTAGTGGCTGTGGACCAGGTGATCCCATAAACTCCCCCCTCTATGGTATGTAATTTGTTGGGTCTCAGAGATGGCGTCCTCGAGATCGGGATCTAGTTATAAGGCCCCCCAATGTTTTGAGATGACCTTTCTCACTTTGTGTGCTGTCTCATCAAAGGTAGTTATCAGTCGGATAGTGTTGTTTTCGGTCATTTTTTTCTTCTTGTTCAGATGTGCAGAATCTGTGATGCTGAAGATGATGTCATCACATGTCCTGGCAGATGCACTCTTCTAACACTATTCTCTTTGCAGTTTCCTTGTTATATGTACAGGACTTACGTTGACATTATAAAAGGTCCTTTATTTTTCTCCACTGACGATAGGAAATTTATACTGAAGATGGAAGGGAGTAAGTATTGAAGGTAATTAGTGGTCCGAGACAGTCCTTCACTGTGAACACCCCTTTCCCACGGGCCCCATCTTCTGCTGCTAGTTCTGTCAGCTCCAGAGACATTTTTGCCACTACCCATTCCATTGGAAGGACCCTGGTACCTGTCTGTCAGACATACTGTACAATAGTAGTAACTGTAAATGTAAAATAACAGTAGTATTAGAACACAATTTCACCCCAATGACAGATTCAAGGATTACTGGAACTATGTATGTAAAAAACAATGTGGACACCCCAAAATCAGTAGTGTCAGATGGTAATTTTACCCCAATTACAGAATCAAGGATTTAAGGAATTACATATGTATAAAAGAATGTGAACAACCTAAAATCAATGGGATTAGAACACTATTCCACCCCAATTACAGAATCAGGGCCTAAAGAAATTCCTTATCTATAACACAAGTCATGAAATAAAATATGTTAAAAAATATTGTGTTATTTCGTCCCAATCACAGAATCAAGGATTAATGGAATTACTTATGTAAAAAACAATGTGGACACCCCAAAATCAGTAGTTTCAGACCACAATTTCACCTCAGTTACAGAATCAAGGATTAATGGAATTATCTATGTAAAATACGATGTGGACACCACATGGCAGTCAGAAGAATACGAAATAAAGTTTGTCCATCAATTCCAAAGCCAAGAGGAGGACGTCCAGGCAAAATATCGGAGTCAACAAGTCGGCTCATCACAAGGTCTATCAGTTCTGGCGCGACAAACACAGCAGTGGAGGTGGCTTGTATGTTTCGTAATAGCGAGATCACAGATGTCCATGCAAGCACCGTGCAATGTATATTCCACAATTCTGAAATTATGGCCCGAAAAAAAGGTGAAGATGCCTTGGCTTTAATATCGTCATAAGAAGTGTCGGCTTGAGTTATCTTTTTTTTTTTTTTTTTGAACAAATATTTTATTATTTTCAACAATAAAGACAAAGTTACAATACCATAAGTAAAATAACATAAATACACATATGAGTCGTGCCAATTCTTTCTCATACATGACTATCGAATCCTAAAAATCTCTTTAAAACAGAGGGGTAATCTAAATAATAAACATCTCGAGTAGTCAAGGTGTAGAAGAACAGAAAGGAAAAGACAGGGGAAGGGATGGTACGGCAAGTATAAAGGATGCAAGCTCAGTGTGATATCACAGGATCAATGAGACCTTATTATAGTTAGACTGAAGCCATACATGCCATTTAGATTTCCATTTACGTAAGTTGTTATTGACTGAAGCATTGAGCATTTCATACAGACAGTTATCATTAACACAATTCACTATCTCCGAGATTGGAGGCGGCGAAGGGTTTTTCCAGTAATGAGCAATTTTCAGTCTCACCGCAATAATTAGATGGATGAGTACTATCCTTGAGGATTCTGGGTAAATATCTAAGTTAATGAATAATAATCCCTGTTCTATTGTCAGTGAGATCGGAAATTCACACAACTGTGACAAAATCATATTGACCGCATTCCACAATGGGCTAATAAATTTGCAGTTCCACCATATGTGCTCCATGTCAGCGTCAATTGAGGAGCATCTCCAACATGTATTAGATAATGAAGGATACATTTTAGCTAATCTGTGAGGGGTATAATACCACCGGTAGAGGATCTTCCTAGAGTTCTCCAAGTGATTAACACATTTAGAAGAGGAATATACGACGGAGAATGCCTTCTCCCAAACTTCAGGAGAAAATTCAGAGTTCAATGTTGATTTCCATTTCCCAATCAATGGAGTCAGCGAGGACTCAGTTTCCTCAGACATATACTGATAACTAAGTGAGAGGGTTTTAAGTGTAGGAAGAGGGTTGTCAAGCATTCTCAGTACGCGGGAGGTTTCCGCAGCTACGGGAAAGGTCAACTTAGACAGGAAATGCCTAATTCGTAGGTATTTAAAGAATTCTTTGTTAGCAATTTTGAATTTAGAACTGAGATCCATAAAAGAGCATAAAATGCCATCTACATACATGTCACCTATTGATTTTATACCTAAACCGATCCAGTCAGAAATCTGTAAGTCCGGAATGCATTCCCCTAAGACTGCTAAGGGAATCCCAGAGAGAGATATGGTAATGAGATTAAGTTTGGTAGTGAGGGTTGACCATACATCGATCGCGGCTCGGAGTGTAGGAGGGAAATTAATAAAGGAGGTTCTCTTTTGCATGGTAATGGTATAGAAAAAAGTTTTAGGGTCTTTAGTTAACATAAGTTGATTCTCAATCGATATCCAATGTTTATTAGGAGAGTTCAACCACAATTGGCGAAATTGCTCGAGTATACAAGCCCTATAATATTTAAAGGGGTTGTCCGGGTTCAGAGCTGAACCCGGACATACCTTTCAATTCACCCAGGCAGCCCGCCTGAACAGGGCATCGGAGCATCCTATGCTCCGATGCCCTCCTTTGCCCTGTGCTAATTAGCGCAGGGCAAAGGAATTTAGCCCGGTTCCGGTGACGTACCGGGCTCTGCCAGGCGGAGACTTCCGCCCGGCAGTGAGCCCGGTGACGTCATCGGCGCTGTTGGGCGGGCTTTAGCGCTGCCCTAGCCATTCAAACGGCTAGGGCAGCGCTAAAGCCGGCCCATTACGGCCGGTGATGTCACCGAACTCACTGGCGGGCGGAAGCATCCGCCCGGCAGTGAATGTTTACAAACAAAAGAGCCCTTGCCCTGCGCGATCCAGCGCAGGGCAAGGGAGGGCATCGGAGCATGAGATGCTCCGATGCCCTGTTCAGGAGGGCTGCCGGAGTCAAAACCTGGGTATGTCCGGGTTCAGCTCTGAACCCGGACAACCCCTTTAATTATAGACGGGCATCCCAAACCGCCTTTAGCTATCGGTAAATAGAGTATGTCTGCTCGTACTCTTGGTTTCTTATCCTGCCAAATGTATTTCAGTAACAACCTTTGAATGGCTTTTAGGGAGGATATAGGAAATGAGACAGGTATTTTAACTGCTGAGATTCTTCCCATCCAAAAAATCTCATGTGATTTCATATTGGTCAAATCCTTTTTGATCTTTTCTTTCAGAGTATTCAGGTTCATTGTTAATAATTCAGTAAAAGTAGAAGGTAATTGAATTCCTAAATACGTGATATAGTTAGAGTCCCATTTAAAGGGGTAGTCAGATTTTAAGGGGGCAATGTCTGAATGTTTATGACCTAAGTTTAGAACTTGGCATTTGGCTACATTGAGGTTATAATAAGAAACCTTACTGAATAGCTGTAAGGTGTGCATCACTTCAGGTAAGGAAATGAAGGGGTTCGTAAGTGACAATATAATGTCATCTGCGAAGAGACCTATTTTATGATCCGTGTCTCCAACTTTAATCCCGGAGATTTGTGGGTGCGATCTTATACTTTCTGCTAGGGGTTCAATAATCAAAGCGAAAATAATTGGAGATAGTGGGCACCCCTGCCTAGTTCCATTATGTATAGGGAATTGATGAGACATCATTCCATTGATAAATACCCTAGCTGAGGGTTGTGAATAGAGTGCACACACAGCTTTAGCGAAGTTACCCAAAATTCCAAACTTCACTAAGACCGCTTCTAAGTAACCCCAGTGTACCCGGTCAAACGCGTTTTCCGTGAAATGGTCATGTACATAAGATCGATAATGCGTCTAGTGCCGTCCAGAGTCTGTCTAGATTTCACAAAACCCACTTGATCGTGGTGGACTAGGTTGGGTATTAAGGGAGAAAGTCTTATAGCCAATAGTTTAGAATAAATTTTTAAGTCTGTATTTAATAGTGAGATAGGATGGAAATTTCCCGGAAGGTCCGGAGATTTTCCAGGTTTGGGGATAGCTATAATGTTTGCTTGAAGCATTTCAGATGGGATATTCCCATTGTTCATTATATGGGAAAAAGTAGTAAGTAAATGAGGGCCTAGAATTTTGTGAAATGTTTTAAAATACTCATTTGGAAGTCCGTCAGGTCCTGGCGATTTATTATTCTTAGTGGATTTGACTACTTTTAAAATTTCTGACACACTAATAGGTTTATTGATTTGGTCCAATTGGTTGGGGGACAACTTGGGCAGATTTACATTTGACAGGAAACCATTAATAAGTTCAGAAGTTGGTTGTGGGACTGATGGGTTGTTCTTAAGGTTATATAGGTCCTTGTAGTACTCAGCAAAAGTGTTAGCTATGCTTTGAGGATTAATGATCTTTTCTTTACGAGAGTTATAAATGAAGGGTAATTTCTTTTTGTTATGGGCAGCTTTAATTTTATTAGCTAAAATTTTACTTGCTCTGTTTCCTTGTGAATAATATTTAGACTTAGATTTCCTCAAGTTATGCTCAAAATTGTTCTGGTACATTTGGTACAGTTCAAAACGCAAATCCTTGAGTTTATTAAGGGTAGTATGGGAGGGATTTTTCTTATGTTCCCTTTCTAATTTGGATATATCATTACTTAGTTGTTCTGTACGTATGCGTCTCCTTTTTCTTAAAAGCTTGAGATACTAATAAGGTGGCCTCTAATAAAGGCTTTTGTGTGCACACCAGATTGTTGTGGGTTGGACTTCTGGAGTAGCATTAACCTCAAAGTATTCCTGAAGTGCCTGTCTCTATTCGTGATTGCGTAGATGGGGAGGATAGATGATAGCTATTGGCTCTCCATAGTTTTATGAGGGGTTTGGTTGAATGTTTTTCCGAGATTCGCAAGAAACAGTGTGCGTTGGTCAGACCACGTTATGGTGCCTATAGTAGAGGAACTAACATTTTGAAGCGGTCCATTTGTCAACCAGGTATCAGATCAATTCTAGAATATTGTTTATGGGGATGTGAGTAGAAGGGTATAGTCACGTTCAGATGCATGTAGGACTCTCCATGTATCATATAAGTTTTCTGCTAATAAATGACGTGAGAAATGAAGTGATGTCTGTGAAGTAGTGATTGAAGATTGTCTAAGACCGGTGAGGGAGGTAGATTTAAAATCTCTGCAAATGAATAATGAACCTTGTTGAGGGACTGGGCCAAAGATATTGCCTCTTTTACAAACTTAAATTGATTGGTATTCGGGGCATACAATGAAACTATAGTGTAAAGCGCGTATTAATGTTACATATCAATAACATATCTCCCATCCCCATCTAAGTTACTTTGAATTAGTTGGAATGATACGGACTCTTTAATGGCAATAATCACTCCTCTTTTCTTATTCACCGCAGGAGAGGTAAAAATATTTGGAATTTTTTATTTTTGAGTCTAAAAGTGTCCGCATCATTCAGATGAGTTTCCTGAATAACAAAAGTATGTCACAATTAAGAGACATGGCTTCATTCCATAGAAGCGACCTTTTAAAGGGCTGTTAGCCCGTTGGCATTTATCGATGCTATTTTGATAACCATCAATGAATAGAAAGGATCGAGCTTACTATTGTTTGAAAAATTAAGGAAGTAAAGAAAAGGGAAAACAAGTAAGGGTTAAAACACTTAAGGTAAATAGACAAGACCAAATAGAACAAATCGGCCCTGTCAGTAATAACAAATAAAACTACAAAGTCCGGTTCTATGAGAACCTTCTGATACCCGTTTATCCAGATAATTGTGGGTAGGTGATTAGAACTAGAAAATTGCAATGTTGGGATCTGCTGCGAGGATAATAAAGGTATAATGATATACTGATGAAACAAAGCAAAGATATATTTATGCAGAGGTCCAAACTCTTCAGAAGAAATCCTGGATCATTCTAGAGTAAGCACTCAGAGGATCTTGCAGGAAGAGGGTGCCTAGAGGATGATGTTCATTATCCGTGGGATTCAAGTCCATTCTTAGACAGTGT
>ONZH01018035.1:0-49498 GCA_900303285.1 Rhinella marina
GGTGGGGCTCTGCAACTCGGCAGACTGACACATGTGCCATGCCTGGCCCACGTGTTCAATCTCATAGTTCAGCGGTTCCTCAAGACATACCCCAATCTGTCTGATTTGCTCACCAAGGTGCGCCGCATCTGTGCGCATTTCCGCAAGTCCACCACAGATGCTGCCACTCTCAGGGCAGCGCAGCGCCGCCTACAACTGCCCGCTCACCGACTATTGTGCGACGTGCCCACAAGATGGAATTCAACATTAAACATGTTATCTAGAGTTTACCAGCAGCGCAGAGCGATTGTAGACTGCCAGATGTCAATTTCCACCAGAACTGGTAGTCAGGTCACTCAGATTCCTCAAGTCTACAATGAGCAGTGGACGTGGATGTCTGATATCTGCCAGGTGTTGAGCAACTTTGAGGAGTCAACACAGATGGTCAGCGGTGATGCCGCCATTATCAGCCTCACCATCCCGCTGCTTAGCCTGTTGAAAAACTCACTGCTCAGCATCAAGTCGGATGCTTTGCGCTTGTCACAAGAGACGGTGGAGGAAGATACGTCGCTTGATAGCCAGAGCACCCTCCGGTCTGTTTCTCAGAGCGTATCGGAGGAGGGGGATGAGGATGAGGAGGAAGAGGAGGAGAATGTCGGCGAGACAGTAGAGGGTACCAGTGCTCAGTCCTTAACTCTTGAGCGTGTATGGGCTGAAGAGGAGGACTTGGAGGAGGAGGAGGAGGAAATGGAGAGTCAGGCCAGTGAGGAGAGGGAATTCTTGCGTGTTGGGACTCTGGCGCACATGGCAGACTTCATGTTAGGCTGCATATCCTGTGACCCTCGTGTTAGAAGCATTTTTTCAAACACCGATTACTGGGTGTTCACTCTTCTGGACCCACGGTACAAGCAGAACCTTTCCACTCTCATCCCTGCAGAGGAAAGGAGTATGAGAGTGAATAGATATCAACAGGCCCTGGTGCACAAGCTGAAACAATCTTTCCCATCTGACGCCGCTAGCGGCAGAGGGCATGGTTCTGTGGGCCAAGTAGCGGGGGAGAGGAGCCGAGCAGGCAGCTTGTCCAGCACTGGCAGGGGAACGCTCTCCAAGGCCTTTGCCAGTTTTATGTCACCCCAGCAAGACACTGTCACCTGTCCCCAGTCTAGGCAGAGTAGGGGGGAGCTGTACAGAAAGATGGTGAGGGAGTACCTAGCTGACCATACCAACGTCCGGACCGATTACTCTGCTCCATACAACTACTGGGTTTCAAAGCTGGACACGTGGCCTGAACTGGCGCTGTACGCCTTGGAGGTGCTGGCCTGCCCTGCCGCTAGCGTGCTGTCAGTGCGGGTATTCAGTGCAGCTGGTGGCGTCATCACCGATAAGCGTACGCGCCTGTCAACTGACAGCGCTGACAGGCTGACGCTTATTAAAATGAACAAAGCCTGGATTACACCAGAATTTAAATCTCCTCCGGGGGAAAGCAGCTAAAGATTTACATTACTTATGTATCCGATTCCTCTTCTCTACTCCTCCTACTCCTCCTCCTCCTCCATATCGTCTTTGCCTAACGCTGACCAAAAAAACGCCATTTTTTAGAGGTCCAACTGGCACTCTTACCACAATTTTTCAGGAGGGCCACCTACAGGCCCTCTCTTCAAACAATTTTTTCGGAGGGCCACCTACAGGCCCTCTCTCCAAACAATTTTTCCGGAGGTCCACCTACAGGCCCTCTCTCCAAACAATTTTTCCGGAGGTCCACCTACAGGCCCTCTCTCCAAACAATTTTTCCGGAGGTCCACCTACAGGCCCTCTCTCCAAACAATTTTTCCGGAGGTCCACCTACAGGCCCTCTCTCCAAACAATTTTTCCAGAGGTCTAAGATTTATTTTACAGTATATGATATCTTATTTGTTTGTTCTCTTTCGGTCTCCTTATTTCCTTCCGTCTCCCGGCTATCCTGTGTCTTTCTCCATCTCTGCCTCATGGAGAAGCGCTATTTGAAGTTCCTGAGCCACAATATGAAATTTAAGTTAAAACTAAAAAACAAAACACAGATGCATCATTCCAAGGGTGCTCCGTTATACTAATGCTAAACTTCAGAAGTTGTCCTTAGAGTACCATGTTCCGAACCTGGAGTCTTTCAAAGAGTCTTGTAATCCAGGTTCGTATCAGCCAAGAGAAAATGGCAAAATCAGGACCTCCTCTTGGTGCTGCTCGTTACCAGAATGATAAATGATAACTCTTTAACAGCAACCTGAACTGGACTGGTTCCTTCCTCAGGCATTTCACATCGTATGGCGGGTTCACATAACATTTCTATTGCTTACAGACCTGTTAAACAGTTGCCAGTTGAAGGGCACCCATTTACATCCATTTTACATAGAGTCCAATGTTAAAAAAAAAAACAAAAACAAAAAACATATCTGTTACTGTCCAATAATACGTCAGCGCGCCGGGCCCGAGCACACAGGAATTCACAGGCGGAGGATCTCTTTGATCCTCCTGCCTGGGAATTGCCCTCCTATCTCCGGCACCGATCGCAGTGCCGGAGGAAGGAGGAGAGCAGAGACGGGGAAACCTTTTGTTTCCCTGTCCTGTTAATTGCCCCCAGCAGCGCTGAGGGTAATTAACAGAAGGGACAGAAGATCATATCGATCTTTTGTCCCTTTGAAGTACCTGAAACTGGACCAGTCATCAGGTCTCCATCTGTCCCCAGCAGATGTGCTGTTGTCCATCTGCTGGGGGCTACGGAGGGGGGGGGCACTCGTAGGCTAATGCATGTATCTAGATACATGCACATAACTGGGGATTATGCACATGCATCTATATACATCTAGGGATTCAGAGGGGGCCTAATATATATATTAAGGGGGGCATAAAAGGGGACATACAGTACAGACCAAAAGTTTGGACACACGTGGCTTGCCGGCTGAGCGAGATGGCTGCGTGAGCCGAGTGCTCCAGCACCATACCAGCGACAAGAACCTGCAGACCTTGTGAAAATCTGCCTATTATTCACTTATTACCTGCATTGAGATCCTGCCCATCCTTAATGATGACGAGGGGAAAACGTAACATAAAGAAGCAGGGTAAACTGGACTTTTTTCTGGAACGGCCTAAAGACCAAGATGGCGCCGCGTCACCAGCTCCATCCAGCTCACCAGGCTCTAATTCTCCCGTCGCGAGTAGCGGCCCCGCGGACCCAGCCGGTGGACTCTCACCACCGTCTACACATTCGCAGGGGCCCTCTCCACAGAGGGGAGACAACGCAGCACGTACCTCTCCTCCACAGGGAGCGACGCAGAGAAACTCCACAGCGGTGCCATCGCCTACATCTAGCCCGGCAAAACAAAGGCCGCGTCTTCAGACGCCTTCTTCTCAGGACTCTGAGGTGAGCGATCACACCACCCCTGCACTATTAGCATTCCCCACCACTGATCAGCCTGCATCAGGGAACCTGTTAAAGGACATGCTTGCATTCCTTAGCCAATCTGTACATAAGGACTTCTCTGCTCTAATAGCCCCAGTCCAAGCCTCAGTGGCTGCCGTAGATGCAAGAGTAGCACATGTGGAATTTAAAATGGGGGACTTTGCACAATCGCACAATCAACTTGTGGATGCACATAATGAGCTGACGGAGGAAATAGACCGTCTTAAGGCCAAAGTTGTGGACCTGGAAGATAGGTCCCTTAGGAACAATATTAAATTCCATGGAATCGCGGAGGACATCACCCCTAAGGAGCTTCGCTCCTATTTACAAGGCCTTATGAAAGCCATCCTTCCAGATCTTTCAAATCATGATCTGACCATCGATAGGGCGCATAGGGTGGCTCGCCCGAAACATCTCCCTGACACAGCACCTAGAGACGTCCTGGCCAGGATTCACTTCTTTCACGTGAAGATAGACTTGATGGTGGGAGCTAGGAAGAGGAGTACTCTGCCCTCACCCTTTGATCAAATTAAGATGTTCGCTGACCTCTCTGCTTCCACTCTACAACAAAGACACTCCTTCAGTCTTTTCACTTCTACACTGAGAAATCACAATATTCCGTACAGATGGGGCTTCCCAACGAAGGTGCTCATACAACATCAAGGCACTCTGCATGCCATCTGTTCGTTGGAGGAGGGGAAAAGGCTTCTGGACACTTGGAACATCTCCATGGAGGAATCCGCCTTGGACCCCAGGCCATCTTCTCACCTACATCCTGAGTGGCAAGTGGTAACACAGAAACACCTTACCATACATTGACTCTCAGGTTCTGCTACTTAAACCTGTCTGCATTATGGCGCTGAGTGGCCTCTTCCCGGCCTTGTGCCTTGACGAATGCCCATTACTGATAGCCGGTGGTTTATACTGGCTTGTTTGATATTTATGTTCTTATTATGTTTCCTAATTTGGTTCTGTTATTTCCTTTTTCCTTTCAATGGCTCACATTCCTGGTCATCACATTCCACTTGTATTGGCCATGCCGCCTGGGTCTGCGTGACATGCTTCCGAACGCTGGATTGTATCTCAGGTATGCCTCCCCCACATACCAATATGATATTCATTAGTATAGCCATACACTGTTTTCCTCATGGCTCTTAAATTTGCATCCCTCAATACTAAGGGTCTTAATAGCCCTTTTAAACGTTCCATGCTATGGAGGGAGGCACATTCTCTGAGATGCGATGTGTTTTGCACCACCGAGACTCATGTCATTGCTGCTGATGCTCATAGACTGAAACACTCTAAATTCCCACACATCTTTCAGTCCAACTATACGAAAAAACAGAGGGGGGTCCTGGTTGCAATAAGGGACACAGTGGCTTTCCAGCTTTCGGAGGTGGTTGCTGACCCGGGCAGACGCTACATTATATTGGTTGCTCTCCTGAACAATGTTCAATTCACCTTGGTGTTTGTGTATGCTCCTAACAGGCATCAGGTCTCGTTTCTGAAAAAATTGGCCAGAAGGGTAAACGCAGTTAAGAGAGGCCGGGTGGTGTGGGGTGGAGATTTTAATATGGTGGTGGACTCCTCTATGGATTCTTCCTTCCCGTCCAGGGAAAATACCTCCACATTTCGCTCTTTTCTATGTAGTGAAGATTTGTATGATGTTTGGAGGATCCATCATGACAGAGAGAGGGACTACTCGTTTTTCTCCTCTGCTCATAATTCCTATTCTAGAATTGACCTCTTTCTAGTAGACAGACAATCTCTACGAAGCGCTGTAAGCTCTACCATTGAACTGATCACTTGGTCAGACCACGCTTCTATAACCTTATGTATCCAAAATAGCCATGCATCTCCGCCCTACACCCCCTGGCGTAATAACACTTTCTTGCTGGAACATCCTAAATGTAAAATGGAGATACAAAATGCTCTTTAAGAGTATTTTCATTTCAATGTGGGCCCGGTCACCAACTGTTTCTCGCTTTGGAATGCCCAAAAGGCATACATTAGAGGGATATTTATTAAAGTTGGCCACAGAGCAAAAAAAGAGAGGGAAGAAAAGACCTCCCAATTGCTTTTCCAAATCAGACAGTTGGAATCCAACAACAAGGCCAACCCCCTATTATCCAATGCTGAACCTTTACAATCGCTCAGACTCCAACTCAAAGATGCCCTCTTATACAAACATGAGAAACGTCTAAAATCCCTTAACTATTTGTATTATTCACAGGATAATAAAGCAGGGAAGTTGCTGGCACATAGACTGAAGACGAGGGCGCTAAAATCTAAAATCCCGTACCTTACATTCCAAACCACTGGGGCTAAGATAACGGACCCACAAGATATTGCTAACACGTTTAAAACCTTTTATGAATCCCTTTATAACTTAAACCCTTCGCCAGGCCCTCCTTCTCCCTCTGCCGCAACTTCTACCTTTTTGGAGTCCCTCCACCTTCCCTCCATTACCGAAGAACAATTACTGACATTAAATAAACCCTTTACTGCTGAAGAGATTCAGAGTATTATTACTAAACTCCCCAAGAATAAAGCTCCTGGTCCGGATGGCCTATCTAATATCTATTACAAATCCTTTCAATCCATTTTATTCCCACACTTATTATCCATATTTCAACAGTCAATGAACACTGGAAACATCCCAAAGGAGATGTTGGAGGCGACAATTGTGACAATCCCCAAATCTATCCCGCCTTCGGCTGATCCTAAAAAATACCGTCCAATCTCTCTTCTCAATACGGATATAAAAATGTATGCCAAAGCCCTGGCGAACCGATTAGCACCTCTCCTCCCTACTCTTGCCCACACAGATCAAGTCGGGTTTGTACAGGGTCGCCACATTCAAGAGAACACCCGCAGAGTATTAAATATTCTTGAATATGTCAATAAAACAAAGTCTCCTGCGGTTTTCATAACTTTGGGCGCTGAAAAGGCATTCGACCACATTCAATGGTCCTTTGCCTTTTCCGTCCTGTCCAAGATGGGATTCCGAGGTGAGATACTATCTGCCATTAAAGCTCTATACACCTGCCCTTCCGCCAGAGTATGGGTTAACGGAACACTATCTTCTCCATTTGACATTACCAATGGCACGAGACAGGGCTGCCCCTTGTCCCCTCTCATTTTTGTTCTATCAATTGAGCCCCTTGCCCAGGCAATAAGAAGTGATGGGGGAATTAAGGGAGTCCAAATTGGAGATAGGTGCCACAAACTAGGCCTCTACGCGGATGACATTATTTTGACATTAACTGACCCTTCCAACTCGATACCAGCAGCTATGGACGTGATCTCGTCTTTTGGAGAATTTTCCCTTTACAAACTTAATGCTACCAAATCCCAGGCACTGCCTCTCAACATCCCACCTTCTCAGTTACACCCTCTCACCTTGTTATTTCCGTTAGATTGGCAGAAATCTCAAATCACCTACCTGGGGACTCAACTTACGAAAGAAATGTCCCATTTATACAAGGCAAATTATGTTCCTCTTCTCCATTCCATGGAGAAAGAACTCGCTAGTAATTCAAAAAATGAAATATCCTGGGTAGGCCGTATTTCGGCATTTCAAATGCTCATATTACCCAAACTCCTGTATTTATTTAAAACTCTCCCGATCTCACCCCCTAAAACATTCTTTGATGCATGTACTAAACATATCAATTCCTTTATTTGGAACACGGGCAGGCCTCGAATCGCAGCCACAATTCTCCAGAAGACGAAATCCTGTGGGGGTCTAGGCCTCCCTAATGTATATGATTATTTTTTAGCCTCACAGATCGTGCAATTGCGAGACTGGTGGCTGGAGAACTCAGCTACGCATTGGGTCCATATTGAATCCTCATTGGTCCCTTTCCGCAGCCTGAGATCCCTCTTGATCGCCTCTCTACATCCTCACTTTACCCGACCTCCTCTACCATATCTGGTATCCGCAGCCCTCACCCACTGGACGCAATTTCACAAACACAGCCCTAAATCCTCCAAATCTCTACTTTCACAAGCCTCCCTCACTACTCTGGACTTACTAATCCCCAATATAAATGTAGATTCCTGGTCCAAGAAGGGTGTTCTTACTATATCTCATCTATTTGAACTGGAGAGTTTGCTTCCTTTTGAACGTTTACATCAGATCTTCCAAATACCCAACACTGACTTTTTCAAATATCTCCAATTAAGGCATTTCCTTACCGGCACCAATCCTCTTCATTTATCGGCAAATGCTGATATATTTAGGATTTGGTCTCTTTCTCCCTCGGTCAGCACCAAACTAAGACCGGTATATGTAGTATTGAGGGAGAAGGACACCTTTGTTAAAACCTCCCCTCACTTGTCTTGGGAAAAAGACATAGGAACACATTTCTCTGCAGAACAATGGAAGACATCCCACAAATTCATACATACTCATTTGAGGTGTGCCCTCCATTATGAATCCCTAATGAAAACCACCTTGAGATGGTACTATACCCCTGATCGTCTCAGCCACATTTTCCCAGGAGTTTCCCATCTGTGTTGGAGAGGGTGTGGACAAAGAGGCTCCCTCTTCATATCTTATGGGGTTGCCCCTTCTTACATGACATCTGGGAGGAGGTGTTCTCCTTGGTTTCCAAAATTACCAATGTCCGTCTGACTCCTTCCCCATCCATGGCTCTGCTGTTAATTGATCTGGACTCGCTACCCTGGAGCAGCAGAGTGATAGCAGCCCATATCTTCCTTTCTACTAAACTAGCCATTACCCAGAATTGGAAAAGCCCAACAATCCCTCTTTTGTCGGAAATTATTGTGAAATTAAACAAGACATATATCTTTGAGAAGACATTAGCATCAGCACAACATAGCCTCTCCAGATTTACCAAGCTGTGGAACTCTTGGGCAATTTCTGGCCGGGCCATAGCAACGTTTTGACCCGACTCATTGGGGAAAGCCCATCACCTTCTTACTGCTACTGCTAACTGCTTACGTGGTGTGAGTGACCTGTTGCATATATACCCTCTACGTTGACCAGCTTTGTTATTCTGAGCCTATTAACCTGATTTCCTTTTTGGTTGATTGTGTTTTTTTTTTATACATCCACTGTTGGATGTCAAAATGGACGTTAGACTATACTTTGCTTGAGAATTGCATTATGTTTTGATGGGATCCATGGGACAAGCTCCATGACCTGCTACTCTTGAACTATGGATGCATACTTCGCTATAATACATGGTACATTATTATGATACTTTGTTGTGCTGTAATATATTTACTGTTGAAAACAATAAAAACTTATTGATTGAAAAAAGTTTGGACACACCTTCTCATTCAAAGAGTTTTCTGTATTTTCATGACTATGAAAATTGTAGATTCACACTGAAGGCATCAAAACTATGAATTAACACATGTGGAATTATATACTTAACAAAAAAGTGTGAAACAACTATAAATTTGTCTTATAGTCTAGGTTCTTCAAAGTAGCCACCTTTTGCTTTGATTAAAGCTTTGCACACTCTTGGCATTCTCTTGATGAGCTTCAAGAGGTAGTCACCTGAAATGGTTTTCACTTCACAGGTGTGCCCTGTCAGGTTTAATAAGTGGGATTTCTTGCCTTATAAATGGCGTTGGGACCATGAGTTGTGTTGGGCAGAAGTCAGGTGGATACACAGCTGATAGTCCTACTGAATAGACTGTTAGAATTTGTATTATGGCAAGAAAAAAGCAGCTAAGTAAAGAAAAACGAGTGGCCATCATTACTTTAAGAAATGAAGGTCAGTCAGTCCGAAAAATTGGGAAAACTTTGAAAGTGTCCCCAAGTGCAGTCGCAAAAACCATCAAGCGCTACAAAGAAACTGGCTCACATGAGGACCGCCCCAGAAAAGAAAGACCAAGAGTCACCTCTGCTGTAGAGGATAAGTTCATCCGAGTCACCAGACTCAGAAATCGTAGGTTAACAGCAGCTCAGATTAGAGACCAGGTCAATGCCACACAGAGTTCTAGCAGCAGACACATCTCTACAACAACTGTTAAGAGGAGACTGTGTGCAGCAGGCCTTCATGGTAAAATAGCTGCTAGGAAACCATTGCTAAGGACAGGCAACAAGCAGAAGAGACTAGTTTGGGCTAAAGAACACAAGGAATGGACATTAGGCTACTTTCACACTATCGTTTTTAAATTCTGGTATTGAGTTCCGGAAAAAAAAAAGCTTCAGTTTTGTCCCCATTCATTGTCAAAGGGGACAAAACTGAACTCAAGACAACGGAATGCTCCTGAAAGCATTGCGTTCCGTCTTCGGACCGGAGAACAAACCGCAGCATGCTGCGGTTTTCTCTCCGGTCCAGACATCCGCACCAAGACGGATCCGGAATGACCCCCAATGCAAGTCAATGGGGATGGTTCTGTTTGGTGTGACCACAATGGTAAACGGATCCGCCCTCCATTGACTTTCAATGGAGTTCAGGACGGATCCGTCACCACATACAGACAGACAGACATACATACATACATACACACACACACACACACACACATACTTACATAGTTCCGGCCCCACACATGTCCCTGCGGCAGTCCGGATCCGGCGGCACCCTTCACCTGCCGGATCCGGACTGCCGCTAGTGTGAAAGTAGCCTTAGACGAGTGGAAATCTGTGCTTTGGTCTGATGAGTCCAAATTTGAGATCTTTGGTTCCAACCACCGTGTCTTTGTGCAACGCAGAAAAGGTGAACGGATGGACTCTACATGCCTGGTTCCCACCGTGAAGCATGGAGGAGGAGGTGTGATGGTGTGGGGGTGCTTTGCTGGTGACACTGTTGGGGATTTATTCAAAATTGAAGGCATACTGAACCAGCATGGCTACCACAGCATCTTGCAGCGGCTTGCTATTCCATCCGGTTTGCGTTTAGTTGGACCATCATTTATTTATCAACAGGACAATGACCCCAAACAAACCTCCAGGCTGTGTAAGGGCTATTTGACCAAGAAGGAGAGTGATGGGGTGCTACGCCAGATGACCTGGCCTTCACAGTCACCAGACCTGAACCCAATTGAGATGGTTTGGGATGAGCTGGACAGCAGAGTGAAGGCAAAAGGGCCAACAAGTGCTAAGCATCTCTGGGAACTCCTTCAAGACTTTTGGAATACCATTTCAGGTGACTACCTCTTGAAGCTCATCAAGAGAATGCCAAGTGTGTGCAAAGCAGTAATCAAAGCAAAAGGTGGCTACTTTGAAGAACCTAGAATATAAGAGATATTTTCAGTTGTTTCACACTTTTTTGTTAAGTATATAATTCCACATGTGTTAATTCATAGTTTTGATGCCTTCAGTGTGAATCTACAATTTTCATAGTCATGAAAATACAGAAAACTCTTTGAATGTGAAGGTGTGTCCAAACTTTTGGTCTGTACTGTATACAAAATGGGGCATTTGTGTATGTATATATATATATATATATATATACTGTGGGGCCATATAAGGCCCATACATGTGCATATGGGGCTATAGACCCCAATGTGGGGTCACTCTGGGCCATGAAGTCCCATCTATATATATATATATATATATATATATATATATATATACATGTATATGCATGCCTAATTAAAGGGGCATGCATGCATTTACATATATATACACATCATACATGGCCAACACTTCCTTCTACAATCCCCCTGTTGTCGGGAACACGACAAATTTTTGTGGGAAGTGTTGGGATGTATTTGCCTCCTCAACCCCACTTACATCGGATAACAGTTCAGGATGGACTGAAGAATAAACCCGTCCTTAGATACCTAGACATCACTCATCGGGGCTGTGACCTCTTTCCTGCCCTTCACCATAACCCAACGTCTCCGTCCACAGGATATATCATCCTTGCCTTGTCTTTTTGTCTTTGTTCTTTGAGTATCAGCTTCTCCCATCATCACTTTCTGTTGGTCAGACTTCTGGGATGGCTTCACTCTCATTTTCTTGTGGTGTCGGTCTTCAGCTGCTCCCACTGTATTCTGGGACGGCTTCACTTTTGATTGCCTGGGTCAATCCATGTAGCCCCTCCGGTTTTTTCTTTTTGGGGTATGGTCAACCGGGGAATGGAGTAAAGGACGCAACTTTTCTTCCGACAATTCTTCTTTCACCTTGATTGAAGAGTCTGTCGTAGAGGAGTTTCTCCCATGGACAGATTCGTAGGTCTTTACAAGGCAGGTCAGAATTTCTGGAATGTGAGGTGATGTCATAGTATCTAAATTCTAACTGCGGGAAGAACACAGCACCAACTATCATTCAATCCATCCCTTATGAACGTCACCACCAGGGTTGAAGTGACAAACACTTTCAGGAAGTAAGGGGAACTATCCCTACAGTGCCCTAATCTAATCCCACATTCATACACAGAAAACAAATGCTCCCAACACACCCAAACCCACATGAAACAATATTTACAAATAAATGTTCGTTAAGGCGTTATGGGGCTTCAGGACCGGGTCGTAATCCTGTCCCGAATATCCACACCCCACACGAGTCCTCCGGTTCCTGGGCTTTTCAGATGTTAAACCCTGAACCTTCTCCATCTCTGTCTTTCATGTGTCTCTGCTTGGTTCTCCTGTAACTGGTTGGCCAGCCTCGTCACCCTCCGGTAAATGAAACACAGTACTAGATACATGGCGATGACCAGAACCAGCAGAATAATCACAGGGTGTATTAACAAATTGAAGAAGGATGTAGCTTTCGGGCTGTACCCAAACAAGCTCTCCCACCATGACACCTCTGAGTCTTTGTCCAGAGCCTGGGAGATCCCTGTTATTTTAGTCCGATCGTGCTCCAGCTGGATTGTGGCTCGGTGCTCAGCCTTTTGAAGACCTCTGATAATTCTGTCTTCTTCACCAAAGTCTAACAAGAGCCGCTTGAGTTCTCTGCCAAAGCCAAGTGGGATCCTCTGGAGCCTCACTGGAGTATTGGGGCGGATATCGAGTCTTCTCTCTGGCGTCATCGGGGTCCTTCCCTGTTGTTCCACGACATCGATTCCTAATACGGGATTAAGGGTACAATACGCTCCTGGGAGGATTTCCCCTCTTTTGGTGCAGTTAAGTCTGTAGATGGAATGGGTAGTATTAAGCCCCTGATTCCAACACCAATACCCTTGACCCATGTATCTTAGGCTTAGTGTTGGCTTAAAGACTTGATAGGTGTTGGTTCAGAGTCTCGAAAATGTCTGTATTCCTTGAGGCAGAGGTCGTGTAAATCATGTTGTACGGCAGACACGTTCTCTACAGGGATGTAGTGTTGTGTTATACCGTCGGCAAAACCCTCCCTCTGGAACCCATACATATACCACTGTCCGGGAGTAAACGTGAGGTTACTGTATGGTTCCAGGATTTTGCCTCCTAAACACTCCACTCTTATGAGACCTGAAACCCTAAATGACATCGTACCATTGGAAGATTCACGATTCTCCCCTGAAGAGACTGCGTCTGCCATCACCATGCTCGCCACTAGCGTCACAAACTGGAGATGTTCCTTGTTCAGGTGGTCACTACTTTATGTCTTGGTTGTGCTGTATCGACCGGTGATCTGTCGAATGATAGTGTATGTGTTGTAAATAGTGTTCTTGGGACCCACCTTCGACCAACCAACTCCTCCCCCCCCCTTTTTTACCCAACTCGAATTGCACTAATTTTGGGTTGGGGAAGCTCGGGTGGCTTTGGCTTGGTCCATGTGGACCCAGAAAGTATCCTGTCGCCTGAGTGACCTTTTCTTTGTTGTCAATGGCCTCTGTACCTTAAGCATGGTGTCACCCATTAACTCCAGGACTTGGAAAGGTCCTTCCCAATTTGCGTCCCATGGACCAGCACAGCAAAGACCTTTACCATCACCATGTCTCCTACAGAGGGCATTGGTGTTTCCCCCTGTAGATACGGTTTGTTCAATCGTATAGCTGCATGTGGCAGTACCTCCTTCAGGTTCTGTTGAACCTGTTGGAGGAACGTGTCCCTGGCGATGGCATTCTTCATGGGTTCAGACACTTCAGGCTCATTGGGTAAACACAGGGGCATTTTTTGTCCGGTCATCAGCTCGAATGGTGTGATACCGGTACTCGACGCCTCTGTGGCTCGGATACCCATCAGCACTGCAGGAAGGAATGTCACCCATGAGGACCCCCTCTCCAACAGTGCTTTACTCAGCCGTGTTTTGAGGGTCCGATTCATTCGCTCCACGATGCCCGCTGACTGAGGGTGGTAAGGGACATGAAACCTTTGCTTTATGTCCAGAAGTCCACAAAGCGCTTTCATGACCTTACCTGTGAAATGAGTCCCTCTGTCGGATTCTATCACTCTGGGGATACCCCATCGTGATAGAACCTGTTCCCAGAGGACCCGGGCAGTCGTGGTAGCTGAATCATTGACTGTGGGGATGGCTTCTACCCACTTGGAGAAGACATCCACCACCACCAGCGCAAAATGGCAGTTACGGCTTCCTAGCGGCAATGGTCCAATGTAATCGATCTGGATTGCAGACCATGGACCTTCTGCCGGCGGAATCCTCTGTAACACTGGCTTCAGAGCGGAAGCCCTTGGGTTCACCTGAGCACACACCAAGCATTGCTGAGTGACTTCCTCTACCGTGTTGGACATCCCTGACCAGTATAGTTTGTCCTTCAAGAGGGACAGGAGTTCATCCTGGCCAAGGTGTCCAAACAACTGGTGATTGAGTCTCGTCAGCTCTGCCTGCAGATGCTGCGGGACTACGGGTAGAGGAAGAGCTCGCGTACCGGTATCATGGCACAGAATCCCCTGTAGTATTACCCAGGGATGCTGTGGAGCTGTGATATGTGTTATTAGAAGAGGATCTTTTGCCTGTTCCTCTTCAAATGACACAGGGCCGTCCTTGAGCATTGTTTGCCTCACTGCAATCCGGCAAGTAGGGATTTGTTCAATGTCTGGCTCCCGAAGGACCCCGGCCACTGCAGCCATTTTAGCCAGTTCGTCGGCCTTGTTGTTCCACATTATTAGAGGTTGGTCTCCTCTCTGGTGTGCTGGGACTTTGATGATAGCTGCCTCCGCAGGATGTGCCATACCCCACTCCCACAACTCCTGTAGGACCGTCACGTGGGCCAGAGGTTTGTTCTGGCTGTCCACAAACCCTCGCCTCTTCCAGGTGTCCAGGTGCAGCGTGAGGGATCGATCCACATATGAGCTGTCGCTATATATCGTTTGATTCCCTGGAGGCTGAAGGAGGAGGGCCTCCTTGACAGCCTCCAGTTCCGCCCGTTGTGCTGACAGATGACCTGGCAACCTGACGAGACTTTGAGTGCCTGTGGTCTCATCCAGCACCGCAAACCCTGTCACATAGGTACCATCCAGACAGAAACGAGAGCCATCAACAAAGATGACCCTACCTTTTGGATAAATGACAGTCCTGAACATTTGAGGTGCTGGATCTTGTGACGGTTGTCCACAGTCATGTTCAGTCCCGGTCATATTCAATAACTGGGACAGAACATACTTTGCCTTGTGGTCCACTTTCAGATTCCGGCCACTGAGGTCCATGATCCATCTTTCGAATCTCTGTTGGGAGACTCCAGGGAGTGTGTATCAGAGTAAAATGACCGAAGGGGAATGTGGAGTCTGCAAAGTGAGGGGTCTGAAGCCTACAATATGCTCGGTAGCTTTTACCGCATAGTGTATGGCCGCCAGTTGTTTGGCACATTCGTCAAACCCTCGTTCGGCAGGAGAGAGGAGCCTGGAAAAATATCCTAGGGGTCCATTGTCATGTCCTATCTGTTGAAGGACAACCGAAATAGATTCCGTCCCAGCATACGCCTGTATGGCCATTTCCCCATCGGGGTTTGGTGTGGCCAACACAGGGCCAGATGAGAGGTCTCTTTTCAGGATTGAAAAGGCCTCTTCCTGGAGTTCAGACCAACCCTTGAGTGAGGGTTCTACTCCTCTGAGGAGTTCATAGAGGGGTTTTGCTTTAGCTCCCTCATGAAATTTGCCACTCCAAGGAACTTCCGCAAGTCTTGCAGAGTGCCGGGCCGAGGTAACTTCACCATGGCTTCCACTTGGGCTGCCATGGTTCATTTGGTTCCAAAAGAAATCTGGACCCCAAGGAAACTCACCTCAGTCCTGGCCAAATTTGCCTTGTGTGGACTCAGTTTGAGTCCGGATTTTGCTAGGAGTCCCAACAGCTCCCTTAACAGAACCAGGTGCTCTTCCATGGTTTCCGTGTGCAGGAGCACGTCATCTACATATTGCAAGAGACATTCCGGCTGAGAAAACACACTCAGCACAGCCGCCAATGCCTGATGAAAATATGTAGGAACCCCTGGGGGAGTACATTGAACATGTACTGCTTATCCCCTACTGTAAAGGCAAATTTGTACCTACATCCTTCCGTGAGTTCAATGGAGAAGAACCCGTTGGCGACATCAATGGTCAAAAATATGCGGCTTTTGCCACTTGTTCTCGCCATTATGTCGGGAGTCTGTGCGACAACAGGGGCTGACATCGGGGTGTACTTATTCAGGACTCTGAGATTGATGGTGAGCCTGAATGCATCAGTACCTTTCTTTTTTAACGGCCATAAAGGGTTATTGCACTTGGAATTACCCTCTATGACCACGCCCCTTACAGCCAAATCCTGGACCGTTTCCAGTATTCACTGGTTGGCTTCTGGCGGGAAGCGGTATTGTCATTGAGGTGGAGGGTCCAGTCCTTGGATATCCACCTGAATGCCAATCAATCTTCCGCAGTCGTTCTTGCTTTGGGCCCACAGATCTGGATGATGCTCAAACACAATGGGTTCGAGGTCTACATTGTGCGAGATCTCTGGCCACTTGTGTTCGAGTACATCCACCGTGTTCTCCACTGCTGTCAAGGGTGGTCCCAGACACTGGCGTTGTATAACACACACCTTGGATTGTCTGGTGCCCTTCCAGACAATGCAATTTGCCAAATCGAGGATCCATCCGTTCTGGGTCATTACATCGGTTCCAATGATGTTGTCGGAACCGGGGTAATACCACATCGGGATCTTGAGGGTCATGTATTTGGCAACCTGCACTGTCACCTCTTCGATCCTGTGGGCCTTTACCCCCCTAGTTGGTGATCAAATCCGATCACCCAACACTGAGGGCTATTGGGGTGCAAATCAAGTTCGACGTTGGTGATAGAAATTTCCGCACCTGTGTCAAGCATGATTTGTGTTTCCTGTTCCTTTATTTTGGCTTTTATATGGGGTCTCCCTGAAGAATCCAGTATGACAGGACATACTGGCGCCAAATCTTTAGGGATTCCTGCCCTTCATTCCAAATCAACCAGACTCCCAGTAGGTACCTGTGTGGTACATACTGCCACTTGTGGTTTTGTGGAATTTTTAGATTCCACAACCACTTTTTCTTTATCTGGGATATTTACAATGGCCACACACTTGGGTGTCTGGCCTTGTAAGTAACCCTGGCTCCTATCTGCCTGCTCTCCCCCTGCTCTGGCATAATTAGGTTTCGACTTGAAACCATTATTATTGCCAGATTTCTCAGGGTTGCGGATGCGTAACAGTTGAGGACAGTTCCTCTTCATGTGTCCGAACTGTAGACACTGGTAGCATCGGATGCTCCCTGTCCTTTCCAAGGGCAGAGCCGTGGGGTGAACAAATGAATTCGGTCTAGCATGGCGTACACATTCATCTTGCGATTTAACGTGTACGGGTACATGCTCCCTCACTTTCACAGACTTTTTACTGTGCAGTATATCCTGCCTACATTGCTCAATAATCATGGCCACATGGCTCCCTAGCTGCACTCAGCCGGATTGTAGTGTCAAGGTATGGGAATTTCTCCCCAAACATGCGGATCATGCCTTGTGGGACTCCTATACCTTGATCCATGGTTACCTTCCTGTACATGGCTTCAAACCTACTACACAACGACAAAGGCTCGTCTTGTATAGTAGGCTTGAACTTTGTCAAGATTTCCGGAGTAACGTCCCCATGACCTGTTGCCAGTTTCATGAGTAAGGACAGACGATCCTCCATCATGAAACTGCCCATTCCTGGGTTCCGTTCTCCCCGTTGCCTCATACCTTTGGTTAAGGTGTGTCGGCAACCAAAGCTTAAACAGCTCCATGCGATGTTGAGGAGCCACAGAATATTTATTACAGTGGCCCTCAAACATATTGCATGCCGTAAACGGATCTACAGTGGGATCATATTTCGGAATCTCCTTGCAGATCCGTAACAGGAAATGTATCCTTTTCATGTTGCCATGATTGGGATAATTTTCCTCCTGCCATTCCGGACGATATGGAGGACTGGAAGAGGTGTATTCTGGTTCCCACCTACTTTCATGGTGGGTGCTGTCCTAACCCTGGAAGCGGTTGCTATGTCTATACTCCGTCGGAGTTGGAGTAAACCGTAGCCTCAGTTGCACCTGTCCTCCCGTATCCAAAGCCCCGGATCTGTGATCCGTATGAGACGTGGCCTCCGTTGCCATTGTGTTCCCCTGTGCCGTTCCCGAAACACAAACCTGTTTCATAGGCAAGGGTAACCTGCTCTCAGTACCAGGCCATGACAGATTATTAATAACCTGCTGCAAATCCGCAATGGTTTGCGTCTTTGCAGCCAAATCCTCTCTAAGAGAGTTAGCCAGCGCATCCATGGATGCGGCTCTGTTTTTAAACTGATTTATCTCAGTGTATAGCCGGAGGAGCTCCCTGTCCATGTCGGAATAATAGCTCTCCTTCTCCGAGAGTCTAGATTCCAACACACAGATTTCTCTACCCCTCTCGGCTGTACACTGGGTCCCTTCTTCTAGTTGCGTCTCAAGCTATGTGCTTTGAATTTTCTACACAGCACTGGCAGTGGAAGTTCTCCGGTGTGGAGACATTCCCTGTCTGTGCTGCATTAACTGTCTCCATGTGTTGTGGCTTCCAGATGCTGTCCTCAAAAGTGTGAACTAATTTGGCCAGCATCTGGAGGCGTTTCGTGGTCTTGTGAAAGATGCTTTTGCTTATGCACACTTTGTCGTGTGCATAGGCTTAGTCTAACAAAGCAGACCAAAGCATCTCCATGGACTTGTATGGGGTTAAATGTACTGTTTTTGCTTAAGTGCTGCAGTGTGGCAAAGGTCATACTCACTTTTTCGGTGGCCATTCTGCTCGGAGTCGTCTGCGTCCTTCTAGTTTCGGAACTTCTTTTTCCCTTCCAGCCGGAGACCTTCACCCGTCTTCGCTGCTTGGAAAAAGATCCTCTTCCTCTGGAACGCCTGCCATCGACTCTTCTGGATCCACCCGAAGCGTGAATTGAATCTCACCGGTCAGTCGTGCAAGGGAATAAAACAAAAACGTTACTTTTAGGTTCGCTGTTTGTGGACGTTTCCTGCGCAAACTGCCACCCACACTTGTGTTATCCGTCCAACTTCAAGGTCGAGGAGCACAATATAGCACGACACTGCACCGTGTCCCTCCGCTATTTGTCCGCTCCCTATCCACCTGTCTTAGTTGACGTGATAACACAATTGCGCCGCGTATTCGCAGAAAATCAGTCCACAACCAGTTTGGGCTGGCTCGCCAAATTTTAAAGGAGCTATTAATTAATAATATTTTGTGGAATATTATCAATTAATATTCTTAAATAGGCGTAACCGGCTCTCGCTAGCTCCGCCTATTTATTTCCTTTACTGAATTCTGTTCCCTGCACGCTGTCCCGCTACCTTGTATTATGGCGACGGCTACAAAGACACTGTAAACGGTAGTCTAAATAATAAAAGTATTTATTTCAAAATACTCAGTCTACAGTCTACTTATTTATACTATATCCATATATATTTATGTAAACGTCTTATAAATATATATGTATATAGTCGCACAATAATACAATATTAAAAAGCTAACTACACTGCACACTTTGTCGCTAGTAATTCTACCCACAATACTAACTAAATAATACACACACTCACACTTATAGATTACAGCCCTCCCATGCCTAACTTACTGTCCCTAGGATAACAAAAGGTTAAATTACAATTATGATATATACAGAAGGGGGTATAGGGTATGAACGTTAGTGGGATAGTGGCTGGGAATTAAGGGGTTAATGGTAGGGAAAGGGGTAAATGATATGGAACCAATGGTGATATAGGGAAAGGGTTAAATGCAGGGGATAGTGGCAGGATGGCAGGGGTTAACCGATGGTGGTATAGGGAAAGGGTTAAATGCAGAGGATAGTGGCAGGATGGCAGGGGTTAATGGCAAGGGTAAATGTAGGGAAGAATCGTTGGTGGTATAGGGAGGGTAATGCAAGGGTTAATAATACATTAGTGGGATAGTGGGGTATACTCAGCACATCCAGGGTTAAACAGGCTCGTTCCTAGGGGACGATCCTCGCTTCAATGGCTCGTCTTCCAGGGGTTGATTCTTGCTTTGGAATGCACGGCTCAGTCTGAAGAGCGCAGGGCGATTGGAGTTTTTAAACCCGATCACCTGCGCTGCCAGCGTGCGTGCTTGCACGCCCGCGCCGGCAGTCGTGTGCTCCTGACATCAGCGCACCGGACTCGAGCACACAGGAATTCACAGGCAGAGGATCTCTTTGATCCTCCTGCCTGTGAATTGCCCTCCTATCTCTGGCACCGATCGCAGTGCCGGAGGAAGGAGGAGAGCAGAGACAGGGAAACCTTTTGTTTCCCTGTCTTGTTAATTGCCCCCAGCAGCGCTGAGGGTAATTGACAGAAGGGACAGAAGATCCCTTCATGTCCCTTTGAAGTAACCAGTCATCAGGTCTCCATCTGTCCCCAGCAGATGTGCTGTTGTCCATCTGCTGGGGGCTACGGGGGGGGGGCACTCGGAGGCTAATGCATGTATCTAGATACATGCACATAACTGGGGATTATGCACATGCATCTATATACATCTAGGGATTCAGAGGGGGCCTAATATATATAATAAGGGGGGCATAAAAGGGGACATATATAAAAGGGGCATTTGTGTATGTATATATATATATATATATATATATATATATATATATATATATATACTGTGGGGCCATATAAGGCCTATACATTTGCATATGGGGCCTTAGACCCCAATGTGGGGTCACTCTGGGCCATGAAGGCCCATCCATATATATATACATATATATACATGTATATGCATGCCTAATTAAAGGGGCATGCATGCATATACATATATATACACATCATACATGGCCAACACTTCCTTCTACACCACCCATTTCCTCTCTGCCATCTGCATGTGTACCCTAAAAAAGAAAAAAAATACTTTTTATAATAAGTAAATTGCCCTTAGGTCTAACAAGGGTAGTACCGTTGCACCCAGTAGCTTCCCTCCATCTCTATGCTCCGCCCCCACCTCTGTGAAGTATTGGCTAGGCAGTCCATGAAGTCTTGCGGGATCGCGTTTTGTACAATAAAGGTATACATTGCCCATCTGCTTGGCGGTCTTCATCCCTTTACTGTATATGTACAGAATGCGATCCTACGAGACTTCAGGGACTGACTGGCGGGCACATCAGAGAGGTGGGGGTGTGACATAGAGTGGGGGGAGCCCTTGATTCAATAAGGCGCAACGGCAATACCCTTGTTGCACCTAGGGGGTAATTTACCTATTATAAAACATATTTTTCTTAGGAAGATTCTAGGGAGGATATGGGACTCGTCTTACAAGCGTGGATGGACAGAGGCTAACCGTTTCACATAGTGGTACAGTATGTGGTGACATATGCCCTTTAAAAAGATCTTCTAAACAGACAATAGATGTGAACCCAGCCTGATTTAATGCAGTTTTACACTTGCAATAGCATTTACATGGTATCATTTATAGCTCTGGTGATGTCTATTCTTCCTGGAAAGAGCGGCATGAACAGGAGATCCATTTTCCCCAATACAGACCTCAATCTACTATGTACCATTTATAATACTGGTATTTCCTTCCAGCATCGGACTGAAGTCCCGAGGGCCCAACCTCTGTGTATATAGGAACTTAAGTGCCCTAAGTTAGTAGGGTACAATTTTGTGCCCACCAGAGCATCCTCTGGTACTCTGGTGGGCCAGTTCAACCCTGTTACCTTCTGTCGCAAAAGAACTACAAAGGAACCGAGACCAAGGAGTAACTGCTACTCCTGCATCCCCCAGGCTATGCCGTACTCCTCATATTAAGACCACTTAAAGGGAACCGGTCATCTAAGAAACACCCCCTGAACTAGAGTAAGCGGTGTATAGTGTAAGTGATACTGAATCTGAATATGTAAGTTTTATCTTCATACTCCCTTCTATTCTGACGCTGTGCTCCCACAAACCGGCAGTAAAATGCATTCACTGGACTCTTCTTTGAGTCCTCTCCATTATGTGGGTGAGCACTGGAGTCCACTGAGTGCATTTTACTGCAGGTTTGTTGGAGCACAACATCAGAAAGGAAGCGAGTATGAAGATAAAAATTACATAACCAGACTCGACGACACTTACACTATACACCGGTTACTCTAGTTTGGAGGGTATTTCAGAGCTGACAAATTCCCTTTAAGTATTTTGTATCAATACTGCATTTTTTAGCCAAAACCAAGAGTGAAACAAAAATAGAAAAAAAAAAACTATCATGGAAAGATGAGTTTTGTACCTGTTTCTGATTTTGGATTACAAATACTGACGCAAAGTATGAAAGTAGCCTCAAGCTTGTTCTATGTGATGTGTACATCTTCTCCCAATATTATAACCAAAAAAGTAATGCAAGAAGAAAACTGCAAATTGAGGTTTTTATTGGTTGCACGTAACTTTTCCCATGACTCGGCCTTGACCTTTCAATGCACAATGTACATTCTGATTACTACATGTTTGCTTCCATAAAACAAATCAAGCAGGGCCTTGCCGTAAATAGGACTGAATGAGGCATTTTTCGAACATTTCCACAATCGCAGAAAGTGCAACATCAAAGCTTTAACACGAACACCTCCAGCTATTACATTGTTATAACAAATCATTTTATTCCAGTGGAATTTGCCTTAGACAGTGTCTGCTTAGAAAACCAAAATGCCGGGCAAAACTTACTTTTTAATTTGAGTTATTTATACACAATTTTTCAGACATGAATTCCCCAGCTATCCCTGTCTGCTGTTTATGGAACATAAGCCTCAGTGCAAGCAGAGAGCTTACCAACCAAAGGAAATCAAAACACATTTATCTAAAAATCCATACTGGAAACACAGACTTTTCAATTTGTCTGAGTGGATTTCTCTCTCCATCTCGATACCAGCAATGGCATTAACGTACGCTTATTCCCAAGGTTTGTACTTTCTGGTCTGGCTATTTACATCTTTCTGATGCCCTTTATCAAATGTCACATAGCTGAATATTATTATTATTGTTAAAGGGCCCTAAGGCCAGATTATCAACACCTATTTAATAGCTTCTTTTTCACTATCATTATATTTCCTGTGAACGGAACATTGAAAAACAAATCTTTTGTGCCGAATCTTTAAAGGGCTTGTCCGTTTTCAGATTTGGCATTGCTAATTGCATATCTTTGCTCTTTGTTATATGGGTTCTCTGCTTTAGACAATTCCTTTATGTTAGATGGGTCCTTCCGATAATTAAAGAGTATTCTACTGCTAAGATCCCTAACAATCAGTTTTTTTTAATCTGTATGGCACCTGGCAGTAAGTTTTCATTTACTTTTTCCTTTTATTCACAAACAAAAACAGCCATCCAAATTACAAATTAAGCTTAAAGCATCCAAGTTCTAATACAAAAACATAGTTAAAGGTGACTTTAGAATAAAGTGCCATGTGGGTTTAGGAATTTCTGGCTATTTCTGACAATTATATAACTTGTTTCTGCCATTTTAGTAGTTTATTCTCTACAGGCTCTAGAGATGAGCGAATCATTCAAAATTTTATTCGCCGAACATTCGCCGAACTTTTCCTAAGATTCATGTATTTGACGAATAGATTCGTTGTATTTGCGTACAAAATATACGTTATTATGTGGCTGTTAGCGAACATTCGCGCACTAATAACGAACGGACAGTTAAAAATGTACACAACTTCTTAGAAGACGTACGCATAAGCGTACAAATCGCGTACGAATCCTCAGCGTGCTATTGTCTAGCGATTACGTAATATGCAGGCACGCACGACGTGAGGCAGTGGCGTGCACTCCTCAGAGGCTTAGCGAATAGATGAAAATGTCATCCAGGCGATCCTCATCATTTAGCTCTGGAGAGCTGAAATACCTGATCCGGCTGATGGACAGAGAGGAATACGATGGCACACACCGCCATCCAAACCAGCATAAGAAGGAGGTGATCCAGCAGGTGATCCGAGGCTTGCGCCATCGTTTCCACACCGTGCGGACCCCGGGCCAGATCCAGTGGAAATGGTCCGATCTGAAATTCAAATGCCCAGAGTGGCTTAATGAGATCCGCGCAGAGATAAGGCAGGGTGAGTAACAAAATATTTGATAAGTAAAAACATGTTAAAAAATTAGTGTACTGTATTGTATATATACCAGCAGTGAGTGCCAATAATGAAAAAAGTATAGAAGGACAACGTGGGCGTGCGTTGTGCGCTGCAGTAATTTTGTTTCATGCTAGGCAATGCCTCGAACTCGACCTAAACAACTTAAGTGAAGGTATTCTAGTCATTATTGTTAATGGTGCTGGCCGTTCTCCCGTTTGTGTCAGGCAAATGCACTAGTGTGAAAGAAAGTACCCTTAGATATATGCCCCTTCATAGTTAGCGCTTCCTCCTCCTACACACAGACTCAAAGACGTGCCCATGCTGCAGCTACTGACAGTGGGCGATATCCAAAGTATTCCTACCGCACCGTGTTAACGATATTAAGAAAGTTATTGTGACGATAACGTTATCTATTGCTATAAATACCTTTTTAGAAGAAAAAAATATGATATGGCCCCCCTCTCACACCCATAATATCTTTATAGTAGTATGTGTTAGTATTAAAAAATGAGTATTAAAAAGTTAGTATTAAAAAGATTCATCATCTAACAATTAATAGCACAAAAACCAACAGAGTATATTATAGTTCCAATCAATACTCAAAGTTTATTTATATAATACAATAAGTTAAAATATTCAACTGTACATGACATGAAATAGCCAAGAACCGTATGTCAGCAGTCACTATATAGGAATCAATAACATCTTTACCATACAAAATAATCCTCAAAACCTCCACTATCAGGGTCATATAACCTGGACTGGACTAGTGTTAGAATAAGGGCAGTCTGAATAAAGGATCAGATCAATATAAATTCGAGGAGTAGGCCGTGACACCCATACCTAAATGCTTACTACAATCACATTTCCCCATTATAGGCCCATGATTCAGAAGAGCCACAACACTACATTACATCAACATGACCTACCTATTAGTGACCCACGCTGTATCTTCTCGACGCGCGTTTCGCATTCCCGCTTCCTGACATATAACATATAACTGTTGTATTTTCGCTTCGGCTGCCTCTCAACAGGGGTTAACATGCTGCGGCCGGATCCGTGGCCGTCCCCATTACAGTGAATGGGGCCGGAGAGCGGTTCCGGACCCACATGTGTACCTGCGGCAGCACGGATCCGGAGCAACCCTTCACCCGCTGGATCCAGGCTGCCGCTAGTGTAGAAGTAGCCTCAGGCCATTATTTAATGATTTTTGACAGCTACTGCACCACAGAGGAGCCGCTCTCACCGTCCTCCACCCCAGCAAGAGAGGACCCCACCTGCCCTTCCAACACCACCAGCCCAACTACCAGAGGTAGAAGGTAGGTAAAATAAAAAGTGTAATGGGTGGACCTTCTGTCTTCAAAATATGAGCTAAATGTATGTTTTATCTTTTGTAGCTCCAACTGACAGGGAGCAGTTTTCCCCTGGACCATGGGAAGACCAAGCCGTATGGGTGTCCAGTAAGTACTACAAACAAAAAAAAAGGCTCAGTCAGTACAGAATACATGTCACTGAATAAGTCGCTCCAGTACATGTACCAAATATATAATGACATTCAATTGATAATGTATTCTGATCCAGGTGCTGGTTAAAGTTTATATATTTTTTGGGTGGGACAACCACTTTAACTCGATCAGACAAACTAAGTACATAACTGTTTCCACCCCTACAGACATCCCCACTGACTTCGAAGTGGAGGCTGCATTACGGTGCTTTGGGTCCAGGCTCCACGCTGCCTCCCGGCTAATTCGCGCCTGCAGCTGGAGCCGACATAGACCGGCGTAATCTTATTTTTTTGTTCCTTTCTTTTGTTTATTATATTATTTATTTGTTAACAAGAAGTTTTTATTTATCACTAAAATATTCTTGAAAAACCTGTGTTTTGAGTGTTTTGTTAAACCTTTAACACCTTCCTGATCCTGACATAGTGTGAAGAAGACTGAGTTTTTTTCCCACGGCCATTTTCCCATATTAATGAACACAGCGGTGTCTGCCGGACGAAGTATTACTACATTACACACACTCCTGTTCACTGATTACAATTGACAGACAGTAAAATAAAAAAGGCTTGGCTTGTTTGGGCAACAAACCTGTACATTCTACCTTAACATAGGCAGTGAAAGTTATATATGAGCTTTTCATGGCTGCCCCGGCCAGTAGTAGTAGGGGACGGGGTATATCAGCATAGAGTGATTGTTAAAATAAGTACAACAAACTGCGGTGGTGTATAACAATGTCCGCTAATGTAACTTGTAACGGGAGGCCGAGGCAGTGTAAATTTTTTGTTGTTGTTTGTTTGTTTTTTTAAAATATATATAACACATATATATTTATATATATATATTTTGGAGGGGGGGGGGACTAAAGGCTGAGGCTCCAAAACAAACTTAACAGTACTAAATAGAACTATTAGTAACGTTAACTAACAACAGCTACTCTCCTACTAAGCGTAGAAAACGGAGGCGGAGGTAGACAACAGTGTTTGGTTTTGAAAAGGGTTTTGAAGACTTCGGGTTCGCACAGCCCATGACATGACATGACACAAGACGCTTGGCAGTAAAATTATGGACCGGCTGACAGCAACAGTGGGAAGACACTCAGACTATTCTGCCCTGCAAGGCCTGATCTAATCACCACCAGCATCAGCAGAGGGCGTATGAAATTCAGATGTAATCCAGCCTTTATTCATTTTTATAAAGGTATTTTTTTGAACACTGCCAGGTGACAGTTTTGTCCTTTCTGACATGACACTTGAGGCTGGGCAGGAAAGAATCCCTAGTGCATAGTGGGACAGTTCCGGCCACTGTTGTAATATGCCAGCCCAGCAGTCCAGGGGGTCTGAGAAGAGGCTTTGTGAGCCAGACTGCAGGTACACCTGAACCTGCTCATTGAGGCGGGTGATCTGGGCCTGGTCGCTTGGCTGCAGCTGTTGGGAGCCTGCAGAGAAAAATTCCTGCATCATACTCATTAGGCTTAACTGGCTGCTGCTGGTTGTGGCAGAAGGTGGGTGACTCGGCCGGACCTCCTTCTCAGACATGCTGGCAGCAGGCTGGTGCTGGCAGAAACCTGTGGCCAGGTTAATACATAGCTTCTCCTGCAATGATACAAATTTCTCTTTCCTTTCCTGGGGAAGAAAACAATCCACGATGTTGGATTGATACAGCGGGTCCAGAAGCATTGCCAGCCAGTATTCGTCAGTCTGCCTTCTGTTTAGAATACGCCTGTCAGTGCGTAAGCATGTGAGCATACAACTCGCCATCCTGCCCAGCGTGCCTGAGAGGCCACTTCTTTTCATCTCAGCCTCTCTCTGAGAAACTGCTGTGTCCCTGAAAGTCTCATCATCCTCATCGTCCAGCTGTGTCTCCTCCTCCTCCTCCTGGTCATCATCATCCTCATTAAAATCCTCCTACCCTCCCCCTCCTCTAACTGAAGCTCCTCATCCTCATCCTCCTCCTGCTCCGCAAGGGAACTTTGGCGTTGGGGCTCCCCTACAGTGACAGCATGGCGGGCAGACAAATGGCGAGGATTTCCTTCCCCCATTGACCCCTGCTGCATGAGCGTGAGTGTCTTTTCCAGCACAAATATTATTCAAATTATGTCGTTCATGCCGCAGCTGTCCCAGCTGACCAATTTTGTGGCTTCTTCTAAGGACCTTAGAACAGTGCAGGCATCTCGGACCAGCCTCCACTGCCGGAAATAAAAGCCGCACCTGCTCCCTATGGTGGAAGATTCTGGCTGCTGCTGGACAAAATCATCCACTGCTCTACGCTGCTCTGGGAGTTGCTGCAACATATGAAGAGTGGAATTCTACCGGGTCGGCACATCACCTATTAAGCGGTGTGGCGGAAGACCGTTTTGACGCTGCAGTTCCACCAGAGCGTGGTGAGATACATATGAATGGCTGAAATGAGTGCAAAGCTTCCGCGACTTTGCGCAGGCCAGTGAATGTTTTTAGAAATCTCTGCACCACTAGATTGGACATGTGCCATACAGGGAGCATGCGTGAATTGACCCAGGTTCAGCGCTGCCACTATATTTGTCCCATTGTCACTCACTACCTTGCCCACTTCCAGCTGCCGTGGAATCAGCCAGCGCGCTATTTGCTGCTTCATGTAATGCTGGCCTGTGTGGCTGCCACTGCCAAGACAAACTAAGTCTAACACTGCATGGCAGCGTTTCACCTGGCACATGTGATATGAAGGAGCAGGGGTAACTTGCTGCCCTGACGCTCCAGCAGGCGGACTGCCCGAGGAGGTGGAAGCGGATAGTTGGTGGGTGGTCTGCTGCAATCCTGGCTGGAAAGTGCGTGGAGGTGCCAACAGCAATTGACCCGGTTGCTGGGGGGTTACTGCCTCACTGCCACTAAATACATTCAGCCAGTTGGCAGTAAAAGACATGTATTGCCCCTGGCCGTAAGCACTGCTCCAGGTGTCCACCGTGACGTGCACCATTCTGCAGAGAGACAGCTGCAGGGAGAGTCCAATATTGTCAGCCACGTGGGAGTAGATTACTTGTGGCGTAAAACTGCTTCCTGGCCACGCACTCGGCAATGGACGGCTGCCGAATGAGACGAGGTGGAGAAATGCACGCACTGTCCGACGATGATGTGGATGTACTAGATACACCCCGGGATGCGGGCTGAGCTATGGCCCTGGATGCGGCCTGCCTGACAGAAGGGACCCCGGGAGAAGTAACCAGCTCTTTAGTATTAATGGGCTGCTCTAAATTGCCGGCATGACGCCGCTTCAAATGGTTCCACAGAGCAGTGGTCCCAACATTTGTGGCTTTCCCACGGCTCAATTTCTGTTTCCACAAATTACACGTGGCCATACTGCTATCCCCCGGCAGAGTGGTGAAATACTTCCACACACCTGACGTGCGCCCTCCACAGCTGGGCAAGCTTGTAGCCCTTGTACGCTGCACTATATTTGGGGTCTCGCTAGTTCCCAGGGAAGCACTAGCCCTGGGCCTAACTCGCCTCTGCCCTCTGTTGCTGCCACTACTACTACCACCCTCCTCCTCTGAGATCAAATCCTCCTCACCAGCCCGATCCGCTTCCCAGGTCCTCTGGTCTAACACATCAGATTCATCATCAGACTCCTCCACAACACATTTTTCAGAATGCAAATTAGGCTGTTCCCCACCAACCGACAATTCTGGGCAGTCCAAACTCTGACTGCCCTCTAAGAAATCCTCAGGGAGGCTGTCCTCTATAACCGCTGGATTATACGGTGGGCATTCGGTGGCTTTTTTTTAAATAAATTACAGAAGGGACACCTCTGGGAGGGAACACTGAAGCCTGAGAGGTGGCTGAAAATGACGGGGTTTGCTGGAGTGGAATGGTGGAGCAGCACGAGTCTGACCCCTGGCTACATATGGATACTGTATCAGCAGATGACAGCAGATCATCCGGCTGAGACTGAGATGAGCGTGCCATCCACTCCACTACCTCATCCACTTTCTCCTCCACTACAATTTTGCACCTTGGTGGGTTAGCCCGGTAGAACAACGACCAAGTATTGCGAATACTACTAGTAGATGCTCCGGCTACAGGTCCTTTGGCACTTCTGCCCTGTGCCACCTTCTCCTTTTTTTTTTAGAGCTCGAGGTCTGGCTGGAACTGGACCCCTTTTACTAGCCCTGAACTGGCCCTGCACTGGCCCTGCAGAATCCCTGATATGTGTAATATGGATTCCCAGAGCAATTACACCAAATTTTCACAAAACAGGTCTCAGAACTTCACACACAGTGCTTCTGCTCGTCGCAGCAGAAGTGACGCGTCACTGGCTTACCGAGCCTGAGCCAATCAGAGCAAGCCTTGCCCACTAGGTCAGGTGACCACTTTCTTCCCGGGCTTTTGCAGCCGATAAACGAACTAACAGTAAAAGTTCGCTAATGAATTGAATTTGTACGCAGCAGTGTATAGAGTAACTTATACGTAGCAATAGCGTATAATATATAGGACAAACTACGTAGTGAATGCGTACAAAGCCGAAGCGAATCACCTAATATTCGGATTCGCTTCGCAGCTAAAAATTTCCAAGATTCGATACGAATCAACGAATCAGCGAATCAGCAAATAGATTTGCTCATCTCTAGTAGGCTCACTATGTAATTCTCCATTTTTCGTGAGCCAGAAAAGCGGAGACTACCCTCCCAAAGAAAAACACATGGAGAAACAGGAAATTCTTCTCCCCTATCTCTCTGTAGCACACCCTATGAAGTACCAGCAGTAGCAGCACAAAAGCAGTTTTGACGCAGATCCAGCAGTGAAATGAGACAGTAAACAGTTACTAGCCAGCATCACGGTCTGTGTGTCTCAGCCAGCCCCTCTCCATCACCTATGCCTCCTCCTTCACCTCCTCCCCTCTCCACAGACTCATACATAACCTGATCCTTCAGTGAGCTGCTAGCCCATTTTCATTTTCATTGAAGACAGACTTGAGACAGTAAATTGAGAGGATCTGATGAGAAGAGAAATAAGTGTTTTTTCTGAATATATATATATATATATATATATATATATATATATATATATATACAAATTCGATAGAATGAGGCAGCACACCAATGGATGAAGTGAAGGACCACTTTATTCCCCTCTCGCAATGTTTCGGACTTCTCTATGAGGCCATTATCAAGCATAGTGACATGTGCAAAAACTCAAATTTAAATAGCCCCAAACATGGGCGGCATCAATACAAAGTGGGTGTAAACATTACAAAGTGGGCAGTTACAAATCACAATGTAAACATTCTCTTCAATGTGCAAAATAAAGCAATCTGGTGAACTACTCAAATACATAGTGTCAAATCAATCTTTACCAATAATCATAAGAGCCATCTTGTAGTCAGCATACAGCCTAACTGCATATAGGCATGATTAAAATCATGAAATAAGATGAATACCTTGAGGAGGATTCCGTCTATGTGTCCCACCACTCCAGGAATTTGCTGGGGTGGTGGCGATACATAGACGACATCTTCCTCATCTGGCAGGACACAGAGGAATCACTAGACACGTTCCACCAATACCGTGGACCCTGATATAAAATTCACACTGGTGAAATCTACTGAAGCAGTCCAATTTTTGGATACTCTGATGTATGTGCAGAATAATAAACCGGTGACTAATTTATTTTGCAAACCTACAGATTGTAGTCTGCTTAGTTTTGATTCATGCCATCCTCACCCTATGGTCAATTCATTACCATTGAGCTAGTTACTTCGGGTATATAGGATTGTGGAGGAACCAGAGAGACGGGAAAGACGTCTGAGTGACATGACCCAGACTTTCATACAACGCGGTTATCCACGGGGTCTAATTAGGCACCATAGGGACAGACTATTTGAACAGGGTAGTGGCCATGCCCAATCGAGTAGGTCTGATAATCCTCGGATACCATTTATTTCCACGTACACTGAACAAAGTAGGGTGGTAGCTGGTGTTATACGTAAACACTGGTGTACCCTGTCGCAAAACGTACAGGGGATATCGGAATTACGGAATCCCCCTCTCTTCTCCTACAGAAGACCATCTAGTATCCGGGACACACTAGTGAGGGCTGAACCCAAAAAGATGGCATGAGTTAGACAGGGAACTATTGAACCAAGAAGACTGGGATCTTGTCTATCTTGTGTCAATTGTTCGTACATGATTAAAGGTGATACAGTACAACATCATGATAGGGATATTAATTTTAAAATCAAGTACTTTCTCACATCCAACTCAGGTTATGTGATGGTGGTCCAGATAGGCTATTTTAGATCTTGCCACTCTAGCTTTGAGGCGTTTGGCCAAAAGGCTACCAGCCTTGTTGTTCTGTGAGTAATATCTCACTTTGATTGCCGTGAGTTGTCTCTCATATTGAAATAATAGACACTCCCTCAGTTGGAGCCTGAGAGAAGAAATTTGGTTAGTGCGGGAGGGATCTACCTTGCATTTATTGAGTTTTTCTAGAGAGGAGAGTTCAGTCAGAATCTCCTTTATTTTCTTTTCTCTTTGTTTCTTAAGTATGTGGCCCTGTTGGATAAGCATGCCTCTCATATAGGCTTTATGGGCGTTCCACAGGCTGTAGGGGCTTGAGACAGACTGGACGTTAATGGCGAAGTAGTCAGATAGCGCAGATTGCAGTGCCAATTTAGAAATGGGGTTTTTAAGGACATATGGATTACATCTCCAAATAGTGTCCCGAACATTAAAGGTTTCCTGAATAGTGACGGAAATAGCAGCATGGTCTGACCATTTATTTAATTCAATTGTGGAGGCTGAGGCCAGTTGGAGAAGGGACCTACCAAGTAAGAATAGGTCAATCCTGGAGTAGGTTTTGTGGGCAGCGGAAAAGAAAGAGTAGTCTCTCTCCGTTCCATGGTGCAATCTCCATATGTCATAAAGTTCTTCAGTGTGAAGAAAAGCTGACACAGAGTAGGTTTGAGATCTGTTAACTGCCGTGGAATCTATCTGGGGGTCCGGTGTTATATTAAAGTCTCCGCCAATAATGAGGTGTCCCTGTTTTATTTTGTTGACCCTACCCATAAGCCGTGCCAAAAACCTGTGTTGATGGTGGTTAGGTGCATACATACAGACAATGGTATAAATAATATTGTTGAGACTACAAATTAAGATCACATATCTCCCATTAGGATCAAATAGTGAAGAGATAAACTGGAATGCTACAGTGGCTTTAACCGCCAGGATAACTCCCCTCTGTTTTTTACGGTAGTGGGCCTGATAAATATGGGGGAATAGGGGATTCTTAATACGGTGAGCATCAGCCTGCAGACAGGTGAGAGGCCTCTGTCCACATATGTGATCTTTTCAGAGGGCTGTTGAGGCCTTTGGCATTTATGGATACTAACTTGAGTACCATCTTGGAGTCATGAAATTGCATACATGCGCACTACTCACAGTAAAGAGAGAGCATATCGCCATCAGCCCTGTGGATTGACCTGTGACCTTAAACATATCAAACAAGAAAGAACATATCGTGTTAAGGCAACACAAATAAAACAGTGAACGTAACCAAATCTGGCTAAGTAAGGCAGGAGCCAGAAAGACAAAGAGACATATTACCAGTTTCCTCGGTAAATCAGGATAATGGGGAAAAGAGTTCAGCATGAAACCTGAGCAAATGACCGCTCAAACTGACACTACTCATGGACTTGGATATAGTCAGTGCTTCGTTCCCCTTTTTGAGGTGACCGTGTGCCACTCCGGTTCCATACTTTGAGGGGGGCGACCAGGGGGGTCAGGTTGATCCGAAAGAGGAATGTTCCATGAAGCGAGGAGCGCTTTCCCTGTTGCCACAGAAGGAACAGTGTATTGGACCCTATTCCGGGTAATTATCAGCTTCACAGGGAAACCCCACTTGTACAAAATTTTGTGCTCTCGTAGAGAAGTCGTGATAGAGGTCAGTGCTCACCTTTGCCGTAAAGTTGCTGCTGATAAATCCGCATACAATTTAACTGAAGCGTAAGGCGGGGGCAATGTTGGAGATTTCCTAGCAGCCTCCATGACCCGCTCCTTAATATGATAGAAGTGGAGCCTCGCCAAAATATCCCTTGGTGTTGTTTCAGGTAAGTGGTGAGGACATGGGATCCTGTGGGTTCTGTCAATAATGATATCTTGGGCAGAGCAGGATGGCAGTATGGCCCTGATCAGGGATTGCAGATGAGAGGTTATCTCACTTGGTGGAATGTCCTCCGATATGCCACGGAACTTAACATTGTTCCTTCTGGAACGGTCCTCAAGGTCAGTAAGTTTAGCCCTGACCTGTTCCATCTCCTCAGATAACTCATTATGGGCATCCACTAGTTGGTTATGTGAGACAGCAAATGAGCCCATTTTTGTCTCTACATGAGAAACTCTGTCTAAATCTTTAATGGAAGCTTGCACAGGTGATATCAAAGCAGAAAAGTCCTTGTGAAAAGCAGAAAAGTCCTTGTGAAGGGACTGGCTAAAAGCCACTAACATGCTTTTCGGCAGGTTACCTGAGGCTGGTCTCCGGCTGCTCCTCCTGGGTGAACCCGACTGGAGGTTGCTCCTGCAGCCTAGGCCACTGTTACTGTGGTCTGCGGGAATCCGGAGTAGAAGGAGATGCTACATTAGCAGAGGAGCTGGATCTAGGAGACTTCTGTCTCCTCTCCACCGAAGCAGGTGAGCCACCAGGAGATGAGGATTGCATGGCCACAGGTGATGGTGAGCGTGGCGCGGGTATCTGCGCTGGTGGCGGAGACGGGGATGAAGATGGCGGGCGGGGAGGGGAAGGCCCAGATTCTGCGCTTTCATGCTCCCCGTCTTTCTCGAAATAGAAGTCGAGTTTCCCCTGTTTGGTATGCTGTCTCTTAGCCCTGGTCATCATGGAGGCAAGGAGTGGTCACTTCAGAGTGATTTAAGTGCTTGGAGTTCGGGGAAAAGCTGCTTGGAGCCGCTGTGTGTCGGAGCAGAAGATTCAGGCGGCCATTCCGCTCGGCAGCCAAGCCACGCCCCCAAATGTAGCTTTTTTAAACTAGTGGATGTAATTTGAGATATTGTTGCAGCAAGTGCGATCAGGAGGTGACATGGACTGTATGGTTGGGACACTTACATACTAAGTGGGCATTTGCCATGATGAAGCTATACTTCTCCATGTAATTGTGCATCAAGCGCTAAAGAAGATATTATATACAATGTTGTCATTACAATGGGCAGTGCCAATGGGTACTTGCACCTTCATTTTATCCAATATACCACATTGGCACCTGAGTACCTGGTTCTGACACATGCGGTTGGTGCAGGTGTATGTATCGATCCGAGTGTGTCTCCTTGGCTAGTGACCTCCTGGGAGTCACATCCTTGGGGTGACAGCTGGTACTGGTGTCATGGCTATTTAAAGTATATGTGAACGGAGTGGTGGAATTTCTACCTATTTGGTGACAAGTTACATGTCCTTTGTTTTCTCTTTGCTCCTCCCCCCTGTTCTCTGTAAATTAACATGGCATACAGCTATCACTATACGGTGACCCCAACCTTTCAGCTGCAGGAGCAGGGGCGGACATACCGCGGTGCAGCCGGTTCGGCTGCACCGGGGCCCGGGACCGGAGGGGGGCCCTTTCTTCCCGGCGGCAGGTAGAGATGTGAGCGCTTCCATTTTGGAAGCGCTCATCTCTATATTCATCTGTATCGCCGTCCTTAGGACGGCGATACAGATGGATAATGCGGGGCAAGGGAGGGAGAGGCGTGTCCCTTCCCCGTTCCTCTGATAGGCTGCAGGCACTAGGCCTGTAGCCTATCAGAGGCCGGCACAGGCGGCGCGATGACGTCATCGCGCCGCCTGAGCCGTACAGCGCGGGACACAGGCCGGAAGAGGCCTGCATCGCGTCGCTGACAGAGGCAAGGAGGTAAGTATAACTGTTAATTTTTTTTTATTTAAGTTGGCACTCAGTGGGGGCACTATGGGGGAGGAGCACTATGGAGGAGAGGCACTATGGGGGCCACTTTGGAGGGGGAGCACAATGGAGAAGGAACACTATGGGGGCCACTATGGAGGAGGAGCACTATGGGGGGCCACTATGGAGGAGGAGCACTATGGGGGGCCACTATGGAGGAGGAGCACTATGGGGGGCCACTATGGAGAAGGAAAACTATGGGGGCTACTATGGAGGAGGAGCACTATGGGGGGCCACTATGGAGGAGGAGCACTATGAGGGGCCACTATGGAGAAGGAACACTATGGGGGCTACTATGGAGGAGGAGCACTATGGGGGGCCACTATGGAGGGGGAGCACTATGGGGGGCCACTATGGAGGGGGAGCACTATGGGGGGCCACTATGGAGAAGGAACACTATGGGGGCTACTATGGAGGAGGAGCACTATGGGGGGCCACTATGGAGGAGGAGCACTATGGAGGAGGAGCACTATGGAGGGGGAGCACTATGGGGGGCCACTATGGAGGGGGAGCACTATGGAGGGGGAGCACTATGGGGGGCCACTATGGAGGGGGAGCACTATGGGGGGCCACTATGGAGAAGGAACACTATGGGGGCTACTATGGAGGAGGAGCACTATGGGGGGCCACTATGGAGGGGGAGCACTAGGGGGGCCACTATGGAGGGGGAGCACTATGGGGGGCCACTATGGAGGGGGAGCACTATGGGGGAGGAGCACTATGGGGGGCCACTATGGAGGAGGAGCACTATGGGGGGCCACTATGGAGGAGGAGCATTATGGGGGGCTACTATGGAGGAGGAGCACTATGGGGGGCCACTATGGAGGAGGAGCACTATGGGGGGCCACTATGGAGGAGGAGCACTATGGGGGGCCACTATGGAGGAGGAGCACTATGGGGGGCCACTATGGAGGGGGAGCATTATGGGGGGCACTCTGGAGGAGGAGGACGACTATGGGGGGCCCTATATATATACTGGCACTATGGAGGGCGAGGATCACTATGGGGGCCCTATCTTATATTCTGGCAGACATGGGGGCACTATGGAGAAGGGGGGGAGAGGAGCACTATTGGGGTCATTGTATAGGGGCACTAAGAGGGTTTTGGGTACATAGTAGGGGGCATTGGCACATTATGAGGGCACTATGGGGACATTGGCTGGCCGGGGGCACTAATTATTTCTATTGTTGGGACTATTACTATCAGCTTAGCACAGTTATTTTTGGGGAACATTTTGGTTATAATTTAGTGTCAGGGACACTTTCCTGGGTGCAGTTATTTTAATTACTGAAGGCGGTAGTATTTGAGGGGGACTGTTTCTGCAGTATAGTTTTGGGGAGCACAGCGGGCACAGTATTGGGGAGTGGCAGGATGAGGAGTTCAAGAAGGTGGAAGAATGATAGAAAAGTAGGAATCTAAGATGTCTATTTGTCAAACTCCACAGAGAGAAGAGATGGCTGGAAGAAATCATCATGGCAGTCTGGTCTGAAAGGAAAAGATGAGGAAAGAGAACATCTACATCTAAGAAGACGTCACTGGATGTAGGAGGTATGTGGACCTGTATTAGGCTACTTTCACATCTGAGTTGGTGATTCTGGCAGGCTGGTCCAGCAGAGAACAGCCTTCTGGAATTCACCGGCTCTGGCACTGCTGGATGCAGACAGAATGCCCGCCGGCCCCATTAACTATAATGGGGTCAGGCAGAGACCGGCCACAATCTGGCAAAAATGCAGAGAATCAGCAGGACACAAACCTCTGCATGACTGAGTCTGTGTCCGGCCAATTTCTTGCATTCTCTGCCAAATCAGGTGGCCGGAGCGTAGTGCTGCAGGTGTGAAAGTAGCCTTACCCTGTATGTTTTGTATTGCTGTATGTAATGTTAGGACACCATAGGTTAGGTTGAGAATTTGGTTTGGGAACGGCGGGGTCCCAAGGGCCAAGGGCCCTCTGCTGTCTGTGTCCGCCCCTGTGCAGGAGGTACAGCCAAGGGCCCTCTGCTGTCTGTGTCCGCCCCTGTGCAGGAGGTATAGCGTCTTATTTTAATTATTGATTTTTTCCAAATAGCTATAATGTTATCATGAAACACACGGCATTTGCTGCCTGGTGTTTTGATTATAATCTATATATCTTCAAAATGGTGCAACTTTATAATTATGTAGTTGTGAGTTGCCGATCACGTGATCTTTGGTTTGACCACATGTATACTTGTCAATGCACCTCCTCCTTTACTCTTCGGGCCCTAGATCACCTGACTCACGTTACGTGATGTCGGAGGTGCAATATGCCTGACGTGGACGCATTCGCTATTATCCTCTATGAACGCTAACGTGCATGAGGCGGAACAGGAATACCAAATCTCTGATGACCCCGTAAGTGTTGTTTTACACCCTATTGGGTGTTGAACTGTTTTAATTGTGTGTAATACGTGGTAATCACACTATTCACCTTATTTCATGATTTTAATCATGCCGATATGCAGTTAGGCTGTATGCTGACTACAAGAATGCTCTTATGATTATTGGTAAAGATTGATTTGACACAATGTATTTGAGTAGTTCACCAGATTGCTTTATTTTGCACATTGAAGAGAATGTTTACATTTTGATTTGTAACTGCCCACTTTGTAATGTTTACACCCACTTTGTATTGATGCCGCCCATGTTTGGGGCTATTTAACACCCTAAGGACCCAGCCATTTTTCACCTTAAGGACCAGGCCATTTTTAGCAAATCTGACATGTCTCACTTTATGTGGTGATAACTTTAGAACGATTTACTTATCCAGGCCATTCTGAGATTGTTTTCTTGTCACATATTGTACCTTATGACAGTGGTAAATTTGAGTAAAACTTATTTATAAAAAATACCAAATTTACCAAAAATTTAGAAAAATTAGCAAATTTCCAAATGTCAATTTCTCTACTTTTAAAATACATAGTAATACCTCCAAAAATAGTTCTGACTTTACATTCCCCATGTGTCTACTTCAGGTTTGGATAACTTTGAAAATTACATTTTATTTTTTTGGGACGTTAGGAGGCTTAGAAATTTAGAAGCAAATCTTGAAATGTTTCACAAAATTTCCAAAACCCACTTTTTAAGGACCAGTTCAGGTTTGAAGTCACTTTGTGAGGCTTCCATCATAAAAACCACCCAAAAATGACCCCATTTTAGAAACTACACCCCTCAAGGTATTCAAAACTGATTTTACAAACCTTATTAACCCTTTAGGTGTTCCACAATAATTAAAGGAAAATGTAGCCAAAAATTCCCAATTTCACTTTTTTTGACAGATTTTCCATATGTATCATTTTATTCTGAGAATAAAGCAAGGGTTAACTGCCAAACAAAACTCAGTAATTATTACCCTGATTCTGTAGTTTACAGAAATGCCCCATTTGTCATCGTAAACTGCTGTACAGGCACACGGCAGGGCGCAGAAGGAAAGGAACGCCAGGGCAGATTTCACTGGAAAAAGTTTAAGTTGCCATGTCACATTTGATGCACCCCTAGAGTAGGAAACTCCAAAAAACTGACCCCATTTTGGAAACTACAGGATAAGTTGGCAGTTTTGTTAGTGCTATTTTAGGGTACATACGATTTTTGGTAGCTCTATATTACACTTTTTGTGAGGCAAGGTAACAAAAACTAGCAGTTTTGGCATTGTTTTTATTTTTTGTTATTTACAACATTCATCTGACAGGTTAGATCGTGTGATATTTTTATAGAGCAGGTCGTTACGGACGCGGCAATATCTAATATGTATACTTTTTTTATTTATTTAAGTTTTACACAATATTTTTGAAGCACAAAAAAAAAATCACATTTTAGTGTCTCCATAGTCAGAGAGCTGTAATTTTTTTATTTTTTGGGCGACTGTCTCAGGTAGGGGCTCATTTTTTGTGGAATAAGATGACGGTTAGATTGGTACTATTTTTGGGGGCATATGCTTTTTTGATCGCTTGGTATTACATTTTTTGTGATAAAATGTGACAAAAAATGGCTTTTTTTAGACAGTTTATATTTTTTATTTTTTACAGTGTTCACCTGAGGGGAGAGATCATGCTATATTTTTGTAGACCAGGTTTTTACGGACGTGGCAATACCTAACATGTATACTTATTTTTATTTATTTAAGTTTTACACATTAATATCCTTTTTGAAGCAAAAAAAATCATGTTTTAGTGTCTCCATAGTCAGAGAGATGTAGTTTTTTTATTTTTTGGGCGATTGTCTCAGGTAGGGGCTCATTTTTTGCGGGATGAGATGACGGTTAGATTGGTACTATTTTTGGGGGCATACGCTTTTTTTATCGCATGGTATTACATTTTTTTGTGATGAAATGTGACAAAAAATGACTTTTTTTAGACAGTTTTTATTTTTTACGGTGTTGACCAGGCGGGCTGGATCATGTGATATTTTAATAAAGCAGGTTTTTACGGACGTGTCAATACCTAATATGTATATTTTTTATTTTTTTTTCTATTTTTATGTGTTTCATTATGGGGAAGGGGCTTTTTTTATTGAAACTTTATTATTTTTTTTATTTTTTTTTGTTAAAACACTTTTATTTAACTTTTTTTTTTAACATTTCACTTATGTCCCAGTAAGGGACTTTAACATTTCAGGGTCTGATCCCTGATTGAATGCAGCACAATACAACTGTATTGTGCTGCATTCAACTGTCTGCGTCTCACGCTGTGGCTGGGTCTCCTGGACTTCCATAGATGGGAGTCCCGATGCCTCTGGGCAAAGCATCGGGGCTTCCATCTCAACCATCGCCCCCCCCCGCACCGCCTCATGGGGACCTGATGGCTTTAAAAAGCTGCCGCAATTGCCTTGTATGCCGCGGTCAGGATGACCGCGGCATACAAGGGGTTAATCCGCCAGCATCAGTGTAATCACAGGTGCTGGCGGATACAGCAGAGGCCCGGCTGTTAGTATCAGCCGGGCCCCTGCTGCAGATTGCGGCAGCGGGCCAGCAGCAGCATGTTAACCCTAGGACGAGAATGCTCGTCCTAGGGCGTTAAGTAACGCCATATTAGGACGAGCATTCTCGTCCTAGGTCGGCAACGTGTTAAAGGGGTTCTGTAGTTCTGTAAAACTGATGATCTATCCCCTGGATAGATCATCAGCATCTGATCGGCGGCGGTCCGACACCCGGGACCCCCGCCGATCAGCTGTTTGAGAAGGCAGCTGCGCTGCAGGAGAGCCGCGGCCTTCTCTGTGTTTACCGCAGGCCCCAGTGACGTCACAACTAGTATCACTGGCTTGGGCGGGGCTAAGCTCCATTCAAGTGAACAGAGCTTAGCCCCGCCCAGGCCAGTGAAACTAGTCGTGACATCACTGGGCCTGAGGAAAACACAGAGAAGGCCTCTATGACCCCAAACACACCTCCAGACTGTGTAAGGGCTATTTGACCAAGAATGAGAGTGATGGGGTGCTACGCCAGATGACCTGGCCTCCACAGTCACCAGACCTGAACCCAATCGAGATGGTTTGGAGTGAGCTGGACCGCAGAATGAAGGCAAAACGGCCAAAAAGTGCTAAGCATCTCTGGGAACTCCTTCAAGACTGTTGGAATACCATTTCAGGTGACTACCTCTTGAAGCTCATCAAGAGAATGCCAAGAGCGTGCAAAGCAGTAATCAAAGCAAAAGGTGGCTACTTTGAAGAATCTAGAATATAAGACATTTTTTCAGTTGTTTCACACTTTTTTGTTAAGTATATAATTCCACATGTGTTAATTCATAGTTTTGATGCCTTCAGTGTGAATCTACAATTTTTATAGTCATGAAAATACAGAAAACTCTTTGAATGAGAAGGTGTGTCCAAACTTTTGGTCTGTACTGTACATATAGATATAGATATATATATATATATATATATATATATATATATATATATATATATATAATTTTGCTTGTACTTTGATTTATGAAAAATATACTTCCCCAGCAGAACCTAATAGTATAGTCCCCAGCAGAACTTCTATTTGCACTGTAGTATTTGGTTCTGCTGGGAAGTATAACTGTACTGCACTTTGGTGTTTGGTTCTGCTACAGAACCAAATACCATATTGCAGGATAAAATACTGCCCCAGTAGAACAAAATACCACGATGCAGAACAAAATACTGCACTAACAGCATAATATACCTCCCTAGAAACTGCCCCTCTGTAGTGCCATGTTCTCTCCTCCTCCAGTTGTCTCTAAGATATGGAGGAGAGGGATGAGGAGATGAGATCTGAGCCAGTTCTACCAACATATTGCCTGCCATCACTATCAAACATACAGAAGAATACAGTACCACATACCTCTTACATCGAGTGACATCTTCTCTGAGACGTTCTCATTCGTCATCTTCACTGTTCAGTCTAGGCCCCAATAACAAACTCTTTCAGCCACATCTTGTCTCTGCAGAGTTTGCCACACAGACATCTTAGATTCCTCATTTTATTCATCATCCTCCCTACCTTTTCAACACAAACTCCATACAGGTTCCCCAATAGTGCCATCCTGCTGCTTCCCCAACACTGTGCCTGCTGTGCTCCTTAATGCCCCCAAATACCATACTGTTGAAAAAATAGTGCAAAACAGTAGTAATAATGCCACATACCTCCCAAGTGTCCCCCTTTTGGAGGGATAGTCCCTGTTTTTGACCCATGTCCCTCTGTCCCTCTTTGATACTTAAATGTCCCTCTTTTTGACCCGGGGAATTAATGCATAAATGTGCATTAATACATTTTCTAAATTGCTCCTTAAGTGTCTGAATGGTTTCTACCTATAAATTAGACTAGAACTTCATTATTTGGTGCAATTTGGACGAATAAATATAAATATAATAAATATCTATAATCTGATGATTTATGTGCTAATATTTATATGGACAAATAAGCGCAAGAAAACAATTGCTGCAGGGGCTCTAGTAATTATGCTTTGGCCAGAGTTAGAGGTGTAGCCTAGTATGAAAAAAACTGCCGTGATGAGCGCCGCACACATTGTCCCTCTTTGCAATATTCAAAAGTTGGGAGGTACGATGCCACCTTAAAATGCCTCCAGTAATAAGTATGCCCCAGTAGTAATAATGTCTCTATAGTGCCTCCAACAATAATAATGTCCCGTAAAATGCCACCAGTAATAAAAATACCCCCCCCCCTTTGTGCTCCCAGTAATAACGCCTCTATAGTGCCCCCAGAAATTATATTCCCTAGTATACCCCTAGTAATAGAAATGCACTTCCCTGGTGCAGAATTTAACATGAACAACAATTGCACAAACTTTGAGTTCATATGATTTGTTTTGGTAACAGGTCCACTGTTTGGAGCAACACTGATATATAAGATATAAATTAGGAATTCAACTGATGGAACTTTTTCTGTTACTCAGAACTTTATAATATCTGGCCTAATGTCAAGTCAGTAATGCTAATAGTCAAAAGCACAGGCTAAATCCACAAACTTAAATTAGATGTGCAACTCTGCACAGTAACTTTATGTATGCTAATTTGTTTTCCAGTATGTGTTAAATCTGTAACAGGATATTAGAGATGAGCGAATTATTCAAAAAATTATTTGCCGAACTTTTCCTAAAATTCGTATATTCGACGAATAGATTTGTTGTATTTGCGTACAAAATATACGTTATTATGTGCTATTAGCGAACATTCACTCACTAATAACAAACGTTCATTTACAAAATGTATGCAACTTCTTAGAAGACGTACGCATGAGCGTACAAATAGCTTACAAATCTCAGCGTACTATTGTCTAAGCGATTACGTTATACGCAGGCACGTACGAGGAGAGGCCGCGGCGTGCACTCCTCAGAGGCAGAGCGAATATTCGAGACATATATGGTAAAGTGCAAATACATTATTATAGGTATAATATAAACATTTTAAATATCACCTACCTAGTATGCTCACGGACACGTTTAAGTCTCTTTTCTTCTGACGCTTGTCATAGAACTGGAGCAGAGTCCCAAACTCAGTCGCAATTTGTAATCCACATAGGTAAAATTGTAGTCCAAATGGGTAAAAAAAAGCAGCAAAGGTTCCTTAAAAAACCCTCTTTCAAGGGGCTCCCCAAATAACCTGAAAAGAGGGAAAAAGGGATGAGGCGCATGAATGCGCAACTTAATTTCCTGAGTTGCCTCGTCATCCTCCCGCGCTGGAGAAAGGGGCGGAACTACCAGGGAGGAGTCTGCATCACTGAATTGAATTCGTACGCAACAGCGTATAGAGTAACTACCAGGGAAAAGTCTGCATCGCTGAATTGAATTCGTACGTGACAGCGTATAGAGTAACTAAATTATACGTAGAATAGCGTATAATTTATAGGACACGCTACGTAACGAAAGCCTACAAAAGCGAAGCGAAACACCTAATATTCGGATTCGCTTCGCAGCTGAAAAATCCCAAGATTCGATACGAATCTACGAAGCGGCGAATAGATTCGCTCATCTCTACAGGATATGCTAGCAATCTGTAGCAATTCGCTAGGATTTGCCTCCAATGTCTGATAGGTGGGAGTCCTGCACCTATTCTTAGAACGGTGCCCGCAAAGTCCCCATAATCAGCCCCACAAAAGTTAATAGAGCGGTGTGGCACTCAGCTATTTTCTGCGTTTCCATAGAAATGAATGGAGGATGGCTATGCATGCGCAATGCGCCCTCCGGGACTCTGAGGGCTCAATTCTAAGTATAGGTGCAGTTCCCAGGTGGAATACCTGAGATGGGAATACCCCTTTAACATTGTAAGGTGAAAAGATCAAAATCAAATAAAATTCATTACGGAATATAGTAAGCAATGGAAGACTATATGTTATGTTCTAATGAAACATTGGGAAATATTGAAGATGGATAGAGCATTAAAAGGATGCAATGCGGATGGACCCCAGAAGACAGCCAGAAGAGTGAAAAACCTGAAAGATATTTTAGTACACAGCCATTGCGTACCTAGGAGGAAGAGTTTGTTGGAAGGTGTAACACCAAAAGTGGGATCCTATCTGTGTGCTTCATGTAAAGCTTGCCAAAATGTTGAAAGAGTTTTTGAATTTGAGGATTCAGGGGGTAAAAAGGTATTCAAAATCAAAATTAACAATACAAAAAACACAAATATTAAAAAAACAATACATCTCTTGTAGTTCCACAGGAGTTGTTGGTTATGCTTCTTATCCCTGCAGAAAAATTTGTATAGGATTAACAACCAGAGAAATGAGCGTGAGAGAACATATCAGAGATACTGAAAAATCCAGAGATGTCCAAGACTTAGATAGTTTAAACTATACTATACTGAAGCACTTTAAATTGTTCCACAAAAGTAAAATTCAGAGGAACTGACATTGTACATCCCAGAGCAAGAAGAGGTGACAAAGGGGAAAAAATGGCGCAAATGGAAAGAAGGTGGATTTTCGCCTTAGGCACTTTAGCCCCAAGAGGTTTAAATGAGAATATAGGGTTAAGTACTTTTCTGTAATAGTGGTATTTTTTTTACATAGGCCAGTAGGGTTGGCATATGGTGTTAATTTTTATTTACTTTATTTTTCTTTGTGTTTAGTAGGGATGAGCGAACTTTTGAAAAGTTCGGTTCGGTTCGCTTCGGCGAACTTTCTTTAAGTTCGGATTCGTACGAACCGAACCTAAAACGAACCTTATACGAACGAATATACGCATATTTGAGAATCTACACTAATACGTACGCTAATGCGAACATTCCCGCACAAATAACGAACATACAGTCTAGCGTTGTCAAAGGTACGCTACTTAACTAAATATGTACGCATTTGATGTGCCGTTTTTATTTTAACCAGATTCGTCTTAAAAGTTCTTAAACGAATCTGGTTCGTTACGGTTCTGTTCGCTCGTCCGAACGAACGTTCGGACGAACGAAAATAATAACCCATCTCGGCCATTCTCCTCCCAAAAGGGTGGTTTGACACGAGGGTCACACCAGGATACAAGGGATTGTAGGAGTAATAATAATCCCTTGTATCCTGGTCTATTCTGTGAAAACGGTACAGTTTTGATGTGCCGTTTTTATTTTAACCAGATTCGTCTTAAAAGTTCTTAAACGAATCTGGTTCGTTACGGCTCTGTTCGCTCGTCCGAACGAACGTTCGGACGAACGAAAATAATAACCCATCTCGGCCATTCTCCTCCCAAAAGGGTGGTTTGACACGAGGGTCACACCAGGATACAAGGGATTGTAGGAGTAATAAATAATCCCTTGTATCCTGGTCTATTCTGTGGAAAAAGTAAACTTTATTTACGAACCTGATTCATACGAACTTGACGAAAGTTCGGTTCGGGGACGAACCGAACGTTCGGTAAAGTTCGTAACGAATCTGGTTCGTTACGGTTCGGTTCGCTCATCCCTAGTGTTTAGAATAACCTATGCTTGAGATACTGTAAGAATACAGTAAGGGCTTATGCACACAAACTTATTTTTTTTCTATTTCTGTGCCTTTATTTGCTGCCCATATGCAGATCCATTCACTTCAATGGGTCCGCATGAAAAACAGAATTTACTCCATGTGCATTTAGTTTCCATAAGTTCGCATGGCTGTTCTGCAAAAAAAAAAAAAAAAATAGAACATGTCCTATTATTGTCCATATTACGAACAAGGATAGGACACTTCTATTATGGTCCGGATATTCCGTTCTGCAAAATATGGAATGCACACGGCTGGTATCCGTGTTTTTCGGACCGCAAAACAGGTGCTGGTCGTGTGCATTAGCCCTAAAGCATCAAAAGAAGATCAGTAAGAAGATTACAAAAAAGAGGAAGAAAAAGGAAGAAAAAATAAAGTAAAGATAAATAATGACATAAAGATACATGAATGTTAAATATAGTATAATACATAAGAGGTGCAAAAATGTATTAGCTGGACCAGTTACCTATATATTGGGATATATAGATTGATGTTTATATCATTTATTATCTTTATCTTAACTTAATCACAAACTAAGGTTATGAATTTTGATTATACACTATATAATATTAATATTTATAATGCAACACTTTAGCACTAGCACTTTGTTTATTATGCAGCACTTTAGCACTATGATCAATTTTTATTGAGGTGGTATTCACTTTGTTTTATGAGTTTTGATTAATTTAAATACACAGATTTACCAAAGTGGCAAAATAACTCAGCAAATGTTCCAATTAGAGATGAGCGAGTAGTGAAATATTCGAAAGTTCGAAATTCGATTCGAATAGACCGCGAAATTCGACTATTCGACCAAATATCGAATCCCATTAAAGTCTATGGGAAAAAAATGCTCGCCACTTGGAAATCTCAATTCGACCACTTGGAGGTCACCAAGTCCACCCTGAAACCTCAGAAAAGGATGCCAACACTGCTGGAATGCAACTGGGACAGCAGGGGAAGCATGTCTGGGTGCATATAACGCGCCCAAGTCGCACTATTACGCCACTATCACAGCCTCTCAACAATACACTCCAAAGACAATCTAACCTCTCTGTAAAGTGAGACCATACAAGGAAACCTTCTTTCCTCAACATTGCCATGGACCCCAAGCCAAACTAGACAAAAAAGAAGATAAAATTCTGCACCACTTAAAATCACGTTGCCTATGACAACCACAGATGCATAGGCAAGGGGGAAAGCAAATAGACCCCACCCCTAATTGTCATTGTGTGTGTGTGTGTGAGATGTGGTCAGACATGTCTTCTTTAAAATGTAAAAACAACTCAAACACATGCAGAAGCCTTAAAATGCCCAAATTGTTGGCGCTTGAGATGTCAGTGACCCGACCTGGCCCAGTGTCATGTCTAGCAGGTAAAGCAGTGGGGATGTTGAGGGATGCGTAGGACCGCAAAAGGCAGGAAGAGGCCGTGGGCTGGCCAGAGGCTCATGGAAAATTTTGTGGAGGCCCAAGAGGTGAGACCTCTTAAAAATTTGTGTGGAGGCCCAAGAGGTGAGACCTCTTAAAAAATTATGTGGAGGCCCAAGAGGTGAGACCTGTTTAAACATTTTTGTGGAGGCCCAAGAGGTGAGACCTCTTAAAAATTATGTGGAGGCCCAAGAGGTGAGACCTCTTAAAGATTTTGTGGAGGCCCAAGAGGTGAGACCTCTTAAAAATTATGTGGAGGCCCAAGAGGTGAGACCTGTTAAAAATTATGTGGAGGCCCAAGAGGTGAGACCTCTTAAAAATTATGTGGAGGCCCAAGAGGTGAGACCTCTTAAACATTTTGTGGAGGCCCAAGAGGTGAGACCTCTTAAAGATTTTGTGGAGGCCCAAGAGGTGAGACCTCTTAAAAATTTTGTGGAGGCCCAAGAGGTGAGACCTCTTAAAAATTATGTGGAGGCCCAAAGAGGTGAGACCTGTTAAAAATTATGTGGAGGCCCAAGAGGTGAGACCTGTTAAAAATTATGTGGAGGCCCAAGAGGTGAGACCTGTTAAACATTTTGTGGAGGCCCAAGAGGTGAGACCTCTTAAAAATTTATGTGGAGGCCCAAGAGGTGAGACCTGTTAAACATTTTGTGGAGGCCCAAGAGGTGAGACCTCTTAAAGATTTTTGTGGAGGCCCAAGAGGTGAGACCTGTTAAAGATTTTGTGGAGGCCCAAGAGGTGAGACCTCTTAAAAATTTATGTGGAGGCCCAAGAGGTGAGACCTCTTAAACATTTTGTGGAGGCCCAAGAGGTGAGACCCTCTTAAAAATTATGTGGAGGCCCAAGAGGTGAGACCTGTTAAACATTTTGTGGAGGCCAAGAGGTGAGACCTGTTAAAATTTTGTGGAGGCCCAAGAGGTGAGACCTCTTTAAAAATTTTGTGGAGGCCCAAGAGGTGAGACCTCTTAAACATTTTGTGGAGGCCCAAGAGGTGAGACCTCTTAAAAATTATGTGGAGGCCCAAGAGGTGAGACCTCTTAAACATTTTGTGGAGGCCCAAGAGGTGAGACCTCTTAAAGATTTTGTGGAGGCCCAAGAGGTGAGACCTCTTAAAAATTATGTGGAGGCCCAAGAGGTGAGACCTCTTAAAAAATTTTGTGGAGGCCCAAGAGGTGAGACCTGTTTAAAATTATGTGGAGGCCCAAGAGGTGAGACCTCTTAAAAATTATGTGGAGGCCCAAGAGGTGAGACCTCTTAAACATTTTGTGGAGGCCCAAGAGGTGAGACCTCTTAAAATTATGTGGAGGCCCAAGAGGTGAGACCTCTTAAAAATTTTGTGGAGGCCCAAGAGGTGAGACCTCTTAAACATTTTGTGGAGGCCCAAGAGGTGAGACCTCTTAAACATTTTGTGGAGGCCCAAGAGGTGAGACCTCTTAAAAATTATGTGGAGGCCCAAGAGGTGAGACCTCTTAAAAATTTTGTGGAGGCCCAAGAGGTGAGACCTCTTAAAATTATGTGGAGGCCCAAGAGGTGAGACCTCTTAAAAATTATGTGGAGGCCCAAGAGGTGAGACCTGTTAAACATTTTGTGGAGGCCCAAGAGGTGAGACCTCTTAAAAATTATGTGGAGGCCCAAGAGGTGAGACCTCTTAAAGATTTTGTGGAGGCCCAAGAGGTGAGACCTCTTAAAAATTATGTGGAGGCCCAAGAGGTGAGACCTCTTAAACATTTTGTGCAGGCCCAAGAGGTGAGACCTCTTAAAAATTATGTGGAGGCCCAAGAGGTGAGACCTGTTTAAAAATTATGTGGAGGCCCAAGAGGTGAGACCTCTTAAACATTTTGTGGAGGCCCAAGAGGTGAGACCTCTTAAAAATTATGTGGAGGCCCAAGAGGTGAGACCTCTTAAACATTTTGTGGAGGCCCAAGAGGTGAGACCTTTAAAATTTTGTGGAGGCCCAAGAGGTGAGACCTCTTAAAAATTATGTGGAGGCCCAAGAGGTGAGACCTCTTAAAAATTTTGTGGAGGCCCAAGAGGTGAGACCTCTTAAAAATTATGTGGAGGCCCAAGAGGTGAGACCTCTTAAAAATTATGTGGAGGCCCAAGAGGTGAGACCTGTTAAAAATTATGTGGAGGCCCAAGAGGTGAGACCTCTTTAAAAATTATGTGGAGGCCCAAGAGGTGAGACCTGTTAAACATTTTTGTGGAGGCCCAAGAGGTGAGACCTCTTAAAAATTATGTGGAGGCCCAAGAGGTGAGACCTGTTAAACATTTTGTGGAGGCCCAAGAGGTGAGACCTGTTTAAACATTTTGTGGAGGCCCAAGAGGTGAGACCTGTTAAAATTTTGTGGAGGCCCAAGAGG
>ONZH01018036.1:0-27020 GCA_900303285.1 Rhinella marina
AATAGTTCAGCGGTTCCTCAAGACATACCCCAATCTGTCTGATTTGCTCACCAAGGTGCGCCGCATCTGTGCGCATTTCCGCAAGTCGACCACAGATGCTGCCACTCTCAGGGCAGCGCAGCACCGCCTACAACTGCCCGCTCACTGACTGTTGTGCGACGTGCCCACGAGATGGAATTCAACATTAAACATGTTATCCAGAGTTTACCAGCAGCGCAGAGCGATTGTAGACTGCCAGATGTCAACTTCCACCAGAACTGGTAGTCAGGTCAGTCAGATTCCTCAAGTCTACAATGAGGAGTGGACGTGGATGTCTGATATCTGCCAGGTGTTGAGCAACTTTGAGGAGTCAACACAGATGGTCAGTGGCGATGCCGCCATTATCAGCCTCACCATCCCGCTGCTTTGCCTGTTGAAAAACTCACTGCTCAGCATCAAGTCGGATGCTTTGCGCTTGTCACAAGAGACTGTGGAGGAAGATACGTCGCTTGATAGCCAGAGCACCCTCCGGTCTGTTTCTCAGCGCGTATTTGAGGAGGGGGATGAGGAGGAAGAGGAGGCGAATGTCGGCGAGACAGAAGAGGGTACCAGTGCTCAGTCCTTAACTCTTGAGCGTGTATGGGCTGAAGAGGACTTGGAGGAGGAGGAGGAGGAGGAGGAAATGGAGAGTCAGGCCAGTGAGGAGAGGGAATTCTTGCGTGTTGGGACTCTGGCGCACATGGCAGACTTCATGTTAGGCTGCCTATCCCGTGACCCTCGCGTTAGAAGCATTTTTTTCAAACACCGATTACTGGGTGTTCACTCTCCTGGACCCACGGTACAAGCAGAACCTTTCCACTCTCATCCCTGCAGAGGAAAGGAGTATGAGAGTGAATAGATATCAACAGGCCCTGGTGCACAAGCTGAAACAATCCTTCCCATCTGACGCTGCTAGCGGCAGAGGGCATGGTTCTGTGGGCCATGTAGCGGGGGAGAGGAGTCGAGCAGGCAGCTTGTCCAGCACTGGCAGGGGAATGCTCTCCAAGGCCTTTGCCAGTTTTATATCACCCCAGCAAGACACTGTCACCGGTTCCCCATTCTAGGCAGAGTAGGGGGGAGCTGTACAGAAAGATGGTGAGGGAGTACCTAGCTGACCATACCAACGTCCGTAGCGATCACTCTGCTCCATACAACTACTGGGTTTCAAAGCTGGACACGTGGCCTGAACTGGCGCTATACGCCTTGGAGGTGCTGGCCTGCCCTGCCGCTAGCGTGCTGTCAGAGCGGGTATTCAGTGCAGCTGGTGGCGTCATCACCGATAAGCGTACACGCCTGTCAACTGACAGCGCTGACGCTTATTAAAATTAACAAAGCCTGGATTTCACCGGAATTCAAATCTCCTCCGGGGGAAAGCAGCTAAAGATTAACATTACTTATGTATCCGATTCCTCTTCTCTACTCCTCCTACTCCTCCTCCTCCTCCATATCGTCTTTGCCTAACGCTGACCACAAAAACGCCATTTTTCAGAGGTCCAACTGGCACTCTTTTACCACAATTTTTCAGGAGGGCCCCCTACAGGCCCTCTCTTCAAACAATTTTTCCGGAGGTCCACCTACAGGCCCTCTCTCCAAACAATTTTTACGGAGGTCCACCTACAGGCCCTCTCTCCAAACAATTTTTACGGAGGTCCACCTACAGGCTCTCTCTCCAAACAATTTTTACGGAGGTCCACCTACAGGCCCTCTCTCCAAATAATTTTTCCGGAGGTCCACCTACAGGCCCTCTCTCCAAACAATTTTTCCGGAGGTCCACCTACAGGCCCTCTCTCCAGTTCCAGTTTCCAGTTTTATTTGCGCAAACTGCGTAAATTTTTTTTTTGGGATAGGTGTGAAAAATAATATTACCTGCGTATCTATATTGCCCAACATTGGATACAGTAGCAACAAGAAGACCAAACACATGCTGCCCGCAGGGTTCCGCAAATTCCTGGTCCACAATGTGAAGGAGCTTGAGGTTCTTTTGATGAGCAACAAGTCCTTCTGTGCAGAAATCGCCCACAACGTCTCCTCAAAGAACCGAAAGACCATTGTGGAGAGAGCGGCACAGGTTGCCATCAAAGTGACGAACCCCAACGCCAGACTGCGCAGCGAAGAGAACGAATAAATATCTCTGTGGTTATTTGTGCTAAATAAAAGTTAAATAAACACCAAAAAAAAAAATTGATCTGTTCCTGTGCCTGATCCACCCAAGTTGAATCTGTCCCATCATGAGAAAGTCCCCCCAAGGAGTCCCCACTGTAACTTGCTTCCCATACAACTAACTCACCCCCCGACACCTGTGTCTCGCCATTGTCCACCACTTCCTCAGACAACACTGGTAAATCCCCACTGTCAGCACACGGAGACTGCAAAAGGTCTTGCGAATTGGGGCAGAGAATGTTCTGGGCTAGCACATCAGAGAAGGGGTGACTATGGGGTTCCAGGGAGTACGTGACCACATGCAATCTCCATCTAAAAAGTCATACTGAGGCTCACCACCATGCTTTACACTGCAATCTTATTACTGAGGCTCACCACCATGCTTTACACTGCAATCTTATTGAAAGACAGACAATCAGGGGTTCACCGCCAGGTTGTCAGGCAGCATTTTTAAGTGGGTCACCATTACCGTGTCCCTGAAAATTGCCTTGGGGTCATCCCCAGACTATTGGCCAGATTTAGAAAAAATGGTGCAATTAGGGAGCCTCAGAGGCATCCCTACATGCTGCCCCTGCTGTTTCCTGTCCATTTCCGTGGTGTTTCCATCATTTTCTGAGGTTTCCAGGTTTTCACCCAGCCTTCCCTAGGCAGAGCCCTGGTCACCTGCAAAAAATGCTCGAGTCTCCCATTGACTTCAATGGGGTTCGTTATTCGAAACGAGCACCCGAGCATCGGGAAAAGTTTGACTCGAATAACGAGCACCCGAGCATTTTAGTGCTCGCTCATCTCTAATTATAACACATATTGGCAGAGTAGTAAATTATACCAACTGCACCCCAAAAAATGGCTATAGGTCACACATAGAATTAACAGATAAATAAAAAATAAAAAAAACTTAAAGAAACCCCCAAACACACACAAAGAAACAGTGTTGGCTTCCTCCTCAGCCTCCACCTACCCCACCACGTCTACAGCCTTCTCAACTTCCTACTCCACTTGGACCTCTTCCTTCTGGTTCAAGATTATTATTTTTTTTATTTTTATGTATTTTATGTTATTTCCCTATCCACATTTGTTTGCAGGGCAATTGCACTGCTCTTACCCCCATTTTAGTTCCATTTGCAGCTCTCTAGCCCTTTCTATGACTTATTTTCTGCCATTTTTCAGCCCCAAAGTTCAGGTCCCCATTGACTTCAATGGGCTTCGGTGTTTGGGGTCCAGTACGGGTCAAGTTCGGAACCCAAACCAAACTTTGAAACAAAGTTCAGCTGAACCCGTTGAACCCAAACATCCATAGGCACGCTCATCCCTACTTAAACAGCTAGAAATTGTTTGTCTTTGGTACTTAGGTAGTCAAACAGAATATAATACTAGAAACCTAACAGAATACTAGACACTAGAAACCTAAAGCTCAGGCACCCTCCCACTGGCTGCCAGGATAATGCCTTTAGAGATAGCCAAAAGTCAAACTGGATAGGTGGTACAGTGGGTCCATATCCACTGAGCATTATAGCCTAATAGATAATAGTATCGCTCCTGATTGGCTGTGAGGCTGACTGCATTATGGACAAGCCCACTGTCCAGCATCTCATCCAGCATCATGTGATCCTCGGTCTTCATCTTGCTTGCCCTGTTTCACTCACTAGTGTACTGAATTTGATATGTAAAATGGTGGCTCTGAATCCAATTGCTATCATTTTTTCTGAGTTTGGAAGTAGAATTTTTGGGAAATTTGTAATTAATTTGTTTACATTCATTGTCTCACTCATCTCTATTTAACATCGTTTTTTAACTGTAATTTGCTAACAGTTCTCAAACAGTTTATTTTTTGAAGAAAAAAGTTATACCTTTATCATTCAAATGTGCAGGTATAACAATATCTGGCAATTACTCCTTTATACAAAAAGATGAAATGCTAAAATGTAACATCAAAAAGCCCAAAGCAAATTAAACTATAGTGTTTGCATAAAGAGGCCTGCTGAGTTCTCCTAAAAGAAACTGTGGGAAACAATTCTAAAAAATAGAAAATCCCTGTTTCTTCTTCCTAATTGATCTGCATTTAAGTATACTTTGTTTCAAAACCGATTGTAATCATTGTTGACTTGTATGGAAAGCACTATACTAAGAATACTTTAAAGAAGATGCTTCATGCCCTGTTTTGACTCTAAGGTATCTGATTTCATGAATAAAATAATGCACTGAAAAATAAAACTATTTTTAAAAGGTGAGGGATGGATACATTTTGCTTAGGGGTTTAAAAGAGGGGTCTCACTTCAGCAAGTGGCATTTATCATGTAGAGAAAGTTAATACAAGGCATTTACTAATGTATTGTGACTGTCCATATTGCCGTCTTTGATGGCTAGGCACATTTTTTCATCACCTGTCCTAATCACAAGTCACTTCACAACACTGAGCTAAAGAGCTGCCTTATCCTCTTCTCCTACTTGTCGGGGATTATGATGCTGAATACAGCTGATAAGAACTGAATCTCTGCAGGAATGGAGTTCATGAAGAGACATGAAGTACGGAGGATGGACAGGACAGACTATGGTAATGTGGGGCTATGTCAGTATTGGGTCTGTGACATCACCGCAGTGTGGCAGACTGCTGTCTGCAGACTGCAGCACAATGGGTCCCAGCTCTGGCCCACCTCACATAAGGAGCAGGCACCTGTCAGCATACCGCCACACCCGCCCTCACAGCCAGGTCTCCACTTGTGTGCTATAGCACATGTGCGTGCATCTGTCCCTTTGTTATTGACGCCTCCTGATTACTGTCTCCACATGGGGGCAGAGTTACTGGTATTTACAGCAGCTTCACTGACCATGAAGTGCCCAAGCGTGGTTGTCATACCTGTTAACTTCTGCTGCTCTGATCTGCTGAGTGCTGGAATTTGTCAATATCCCCTGACCATTCCTGCCTGTCTACAATTTTGCCTGCTACCTGGATTACCTGGACTATTGATCCCTGCATTGCCAGACTACTATTCTGCCTGCTACTTGGATTACCTGGACTATTGACCCCTGCATTGCCTGACTACAACTCTGCTTGCTGTCACAAGTTGCTGCCTGGACTTCTGACCTTGCACTGTCTGACTACGAGCCCGCCTGAACCTGTACAGCGTATTACTCTGAACTCTGCTTTGCCTTTGTTTCAAGTGACTTATGTTTACCTTCTGCCAGTAAAGATCATCAGTTTCGTTACTCTGCCTCTGTTGGACTCTGTACACACTCCTGCAGTTACCCGCTTTCTGGGTGGCTGGTTTAAACACCAGTGTCCTGACTCTGGGAGTCAGCAGTCAGCAATATTGGGCTAATTCCTAGTCTACTATCAGCTGACCCAGAGGATCCACATCCACTGGTCGTGACAGGGTCTGGCAATGGAGACTACATACAAGTGCTGCTGCTCATTATCCACACAGCTACCATTCTCTTGGTATTTCATGTCTCCTCATTAACTCAATTCCTACAGAGATTCAGATGAAGATCTTATCAACTGTATTCAGGATCAAAATGAAAAAATCAACTACCAAAGTTATTCGCGAATAACTGACTTTAGCTCATCAGAGCCCATACATTTTAATAGTGTACGGAGATGGATCTCCGTACAGTAGTAATCCGAAGTTTTGAAAGAAGAGACCTCGGATGTAACATCAGAAGCTTGCTTCACTCATCACTAATTATAATGTCTATTGTATAACTGTCAGTAAATTAATTATACTTTGTCACTAAATAGGGACAGAGCTTATGCAGTTTTATGCAGTCTCTCTTTAAGCAGTCACCAATCCTGTGTTCTGTACAATTGTGTGTTCATAGACTAACATGTTCTGCAGTGAAATCCACAATGTAAAATATATACAGATAACTCCTCAAGAAACTGTGCAAAAACAAAAAAGTCGCAAGTAACATGTCATGCCCCCACTTTTCCAAAAGGGGGCATGACAACGGTAAGGGGCATGACCAATACCCGAGACAAATTTATCTTCATTTCATTTATGCCAGTTTTCTGGTGCAAATGAAGCCAGAAAGTAGTGATGAGCAAAGTATTGAAAATGGTATTCGGCTGCTTCGCTGAATTTTACAAAAAAATTCACTTTGCGACGAATTACATCATCACAAAGCGCATTTCTTTATAACTAGTGGATGCAATGACAGGAAACTGTGATAACGCTGCTCCCCATCATTGTACACCTCAGATACTGCGTTCATAGCTGATCACAGCATCTGACATTAACATATTAAATAAAAATCCCCATCATTGTACACCTCAGATGCCATGTTCATAGCTGATTGCGTCATCTGACATTAACATTAAAGTGTAAATTTGATTGCGAAGAGCTGGGCTCCTCCATCTTGATTGAAGATCTAGCGTGAAATCTTGTGTGACCCAAGATGATAATGTCATCAAGTCAACTGGTGTGGTGAAGTCACAATGCATGGGATTTTGTGCAAGATTTTCAATCAAGATGGCGGCTGGCTCTTTGCGCTCAAACCGATGAGGTAAGTATGAATTTAAAAAAAAAATGACTGCCATTCAGGGAAAGTCGTTCGCTACATGAGGAAATTCAGCTTCATGGCGAACTAAATTTTCCCTGGACTTTGATTCACTCAACACTACCAGTAATCTACGGCAGATCTGAACCTGCACCTAGTCATAAATGTGGTACACCCATCGCAGTGCAGGTGATATCAAGATGGGTGCAGAAAGCGCCTATCTTGATACATTTCCTCCTAAGTATCTATGGGGGAAATTTATGAAGAATTCGCTGGTCTTCATATTCTCTGCACTGCCAGAGGATTGTACCTAATTTATGAAGAGGCGCATGCTTCATCATAAATTAGGCGCATCCTCTGCCTGTCTGTTTGCCTAAACAGAAGTGTATGACAGTTCAGAGCTGCCATAGATTTCTGGCTTCATTTGAACCAGAACACTGGTGTAGATGAAGATAAATTTGTTGGGGCAGCTGGTCACGCCTCCTTTAGGAAAAGTGATGAGGGCAAAATAAAACGGATAGATGCAATTTTTTTAAAATTTGCACTTGCGACTTTTTAACTCCACTTTTCAGATTACAAATCTCCCCCTATGAATCTAATCGAGACAAAAGGTTGTGACAGATGCATGGTAAGATGTCATAGAAGTCAAAGAAGAAGCTAAACTGAACTGATTTTTGTGATTTTCATTTAAAATCTCAAAAACTTTCACACCAAGAAACTTTTAGGAAGGTTGATGAACCATTTTTTAAGTTAATTGCACATCTGTACTTAGATTCCAGTATTTTATTGTGGCACAGTAACAGAATATCAGAGCCACCAAATTAGACATTTTCCAGACACTGCCACTGCTCGACAGATCCTATTTACTATAAAAGAGTCCCTTGGGTGTTTAGACTGTATATTGGCACTGATTGCAGTAGTATTTCATCCTATTTTTGCCAGAATTTGTGAGGGAGTCTCCTGCCAGATCCTCCACCTGAGATGTGACACTAACCTTAACAGCTAGGTATAAAACACAGTGCCTGGAGTTATGCTATTGGTACTATTGGCCAGTGGCATTGCCTTTCTTTTCTATCACTAATGGAAGGACTTTATACAGATGATCAATGTAATTGTTGTACAGTATAGTTGTACAGTTAGGACATCATCCCAGAACTTAAGCATTCCATCAATCAACTCCTGCTTAGTCTTTGGCTTAATTTCAGCCCTTATAAATCTGTAGTACCAGTATATAATCCTCTTTCGATCTCCCTCCTTATATTGCATGCATTGCCAATAAATATATATTGCCCACCCTGTATTGCCAATGAAGAAGTCCCTGTGCAAAACAGAGATGAATAGGACTCTAGGATCTATATTTTTGGTGGGGCCATGGAGCAGACATTCAGATGTAGGCAGCACATGGTGTTGTCCACATCTTTTTTGCCCCCATAGAAATGAATGGGTCCTCAAAAAATGTGGATCGGATGCAGACCAAAAATATGGTCATGTGAATGCACTAAGGGTAAATACACAAAGTTTTCTGGTTGAGGATTTGAAGCAGACCTGACAGCAGAAACAGATTGGAAAGGAATTAAGCTTCTTTCACACTGGCGTTATTGCTGGATCCGTCAGGGTTCATTAATAACACTTCCATTACTGATAATACAACCATGTTCATCCGTTATGAACGGATCCAGTTGTATTATCTGTAACATTGCTAGGACTGATCCGTCATTAACTCCATCGAAAGTCAATGGAGGACGGATCCGGTTTCTATTGTGTCAGACAGAATGGATCTGTCCCCATTGACCTGCATTGTGGGTCATGACGTTTTGCTCCGGATCCCCAGGATGGAAAGCAAAATATAACATGTTGCGGTTTGCTCTCCGGCCTGCGAACGCAACTAAACTGAATGGAATGTATTTTGGAGCGCTCCGTTCTCTTCAGTTCAGTTTTGTCCCCTTTGACAATGAATGGGGACAAAACTGAAGCGTTTTTTTCCGGTATTGAGACCCTATGACAGAACTCAATACTGGAAAACAATAACGCTAGTGTGAAAGTAGCCTTAGAACTATAAGGAAGGATTTATACTTCTGGCTTTGGCTCCTGGTATATTAGCATTTAGCATTATACTGTAGCTTCTCACAACTGTCCTATGATCTAAGTGTCCAGGCCTCATATTTGCTGCTTATGTCAATGGTCCAGTCTCCATTCCCTGTGTCTTTATTACCTGACTATTCATCCTTGTATCCTGCTGTTGTTTTATTAGGGAAATACAGCCCCTCCTCTATTGTTCACACCTAGACGTGTAAATGTAAGCTTTTAGTTCTTCTGAGACATTGGTCTTCATCCAAAATGCAAACTTTCTAAGTGCACAAAATCATATTATACCATAATTGTAACTAAATATTCAATGCAAACAATGTTTCTGCTTCCCAGAACTATCACCCCTATTTTCCTCCACTGCCTAAAACCCCTGTACCCAGCAAGGAACTTCTTATCTCTCCCTCCATCTGACCAGATCTGTTTTGCAATAAAAAAAAACACCTTTCTCTCTAGAGGGAATTTTAAGAAAGAGAGACAGGAAAACCTGGGAAATTAAAATGAGCCACCGTTTAGGCCCCTTTCACACAAGCAAGTTTTCCGCGCGGGTGCGATGCGTGACATGAACGCATAGCACCCGCACTGAATCCTGACTCATTCATTTCAATGGGTCTGTGTACATGAGCATTTTTTTCATGCATCAGTTCTGTGTTGCGTGAAAAACGCAGCATGTTCTATATTTTGCGTTTTTCACTCAGCTAAGCTAAGAGATGTTGTTTGTAAACCTTCAGTTTTTTATCACCCGTGTGAAAAATGCATCAAAACGCATTGCACCCACGCGGAGAAAACTGAACAACTGAACTCAATTGCAGACAAAACTGACTGAACTTGCTTGCAAAAATGGTGCGAGTTTTCCTGAACGCATCCGGACCTAATCCGTGACACTCGTGTGAAAGAGGCCTTAACAAAATTCCCACCTCCCTCAGTTCCACTCCCAAGCCTTAGGATTAGATACACAGCTTATTAGACAGTATCACACATGATAGGATTTGATGCATAGCTTGGCAGACAATATAACACATGATAGGGTTAGATACACAGCTCAGCAGGCAGTATCACACACACAATAGGCTTAGATACACGACTCTGCAGACAGAATCACGCAGGATAAGATTAGATACACAACAGAGCAGATAGTATCACACAAGGTAGAATTACAGAGATACACAACTAGGCAGACAGTATCACACATTATATGATTAAATGCACAACTCAGCAGGCAGTATCACTCATGATAGGATAAGATACACAGCTCATCAGACAGTATTGCAAAGGATAGGATTAGATATACAGCTCAGCAGACAGTATCACACAGGATACGATTAGATACATGGCTCAGCAGACAGTATCGTACAGGATAGGATTAGATATGCAGCTCAGCAGACAGTATCACACATGATAGGATTAGATGCACAGCTCGACAGACAAAATAACACAAGATAGGATTAGGTACAGATCCTATGTGATACTGTCTGCTGGGATGTGTATCTAAGCCTGTCCTGTGTGATACTGTCTGCAGCATTGTGTATCTAATCCTATCATGTGTGATACTGTCTGCTGAGCTGAGTATCTATTCCTATCATGTGTGATACTGTCTGCTAAGCTGCATATCTAATCCTATTGTGTGATACTGTCTGCTGAGCTATGTATCTAATCCTATTCTGTGTGATACTGTCTGCAGCGTCGTGCATCTAATCCTATCATGTGTGATACTGTCTGCTGGGTTGTGTATCTAATCCTATCATGTGTGATACTGTCTGCAGAGCTGTGTATCTAAGTCTATTGTGTGTGATACTGTTTGATCAGCAGTGTGTCTAATCCTGTCATGTGTGATGCTGTCTGCCAAGCTGTGTATCTAATCCTATCCTGTGTGAGATACTGTCTGTTGAGCTGTGTATCTAATCCTACAATGTGTTATACTGTCTGATGAGCTGTGCATCTAATCCTAAGTGCTGGGAGTGGAACTGAGGGAGGTGGGAGTTTTGTTACACAGTGGCTTATTTTTTCCTGTCTCTATCTTTCTTCCAATTCCTTCTTATCTAGGAAGGTTTTATGTTGTGGAACAGATCTGAGCAGGAGGTCAGATGGAGGGAGAGATAAGTTCCTTGCTGGGTGCAGGGATTTAGGGTGTTTTAGGCAGTGCAGGGAATTAGTGGTAATAGTTGTGGGAAGCAGAAACATTGTTTGCAGTGAATATTTCATTAGTTATAATTCTGGTATAATTAGATTTTGTGCACTTTTAGTTTAGTTTGCATTTTGGATGAAGATGTCTCAGAAGAAGTAAAGCTTTACATTTACACGTCTAGGTGTGAACAATAGAGGAGGGACTGTATATCCCTTAATCAGGGACTAATAAAAGAACAGCAGGATACAAGGGTGAATAGTCAGGTAATAAAGACACAGGGAATGGAGACTGGGACGCTGACATAAGCAGTAAATATGAGGCCTGGACACTTAGATGATTGGAAAGTTGTTAGAAGCTACAGTATAATGCTAAATGCTAATATACCAGGCTAAACACACAGGCAATTTTCAGCCATAACCAGAAGTATAATTCCTTCTTTTATATTTCTCATTCCTTTCCAATCCATTTCTGTTGCGTTGCAGGTCTGCTTCAAATCCTCATACAAAAAACTTTATGTGTATTTAGCCTTAGTGCATTCACATGACCATATTTTTGGTCTGCATCCGATCCACATTTTTTGAGGACCCATTCATTTCTATGGGGGCAAAAAAGATGTGGACAACACCATGTGCTGCCTGCATCTGAATGTCTGCTCCATGGCCCCACCAAAAATATAGATCCTAGAGTCCTATTCATCTCTGTTTTGCACAGGGACTTCTTCATTGGCAATACAGGGTGGGCAATATATATTTATTGGCAATGCATGCAATATAAGGAGGGAGATCGAAAGACGATTATATACTGGCACTACTGATGGAAGCGCAGGAGCATTATACACTGGAACTATTAAAGATATCTACTGACACTTCAGGAGGCATTACGTGGGCACCGGCCATGTGAACCCTGCGGCACGGATCTTGGACCCATTCTTTTGAATGGGTCTGCAATCCCAGAGATAAGGTGCGGTGCCGAACTAAGGCACGGATCAGAGCCCCACAGAAGTACTAATGAGTGCTTCCGTGTTGTTTCTGTCCGTGCCTCAGCAGACAGTCAGATGTGGATCGCAGATCCCACTGAAGTGAATGGGTCCGTGATCCACATGAGGAAGCACCACAGTAGGTGCCTGTGCACTGTGGGCCGCAAATTGCGATCCACAGCACAGGCAAGGCCACACAACGGCCGTGTGAACAAGCCCTAAAATACATGATGTTATAAAGTGGTAAGCTTTCGAGACTCTGAGGTCCCTTCTTAAAGGCTAAGAATGAAAAAATCTCTGAAGAAACATGGACATAAGCAGGAAGGAACAGAGAGGTGGAGGAATAAATTGCAAAACAACAACAAACTATGTGAAAGTTGGTTAGGCTACTTTCACACTAGCGTTATTGTTTTCCGGTATTGAGTTCCATCATAGGAGCTCAATACCAGAAAAAAACGCTTCAGTTTTGTCCCCATTCATTGTCAATGGGGACAAAACTGAACTGAAGAGAACTGAGCGCTTCAAAATGCATTTTGTTTAGATTAGTTGCGTCCCCAGACCGGAGAGCAAACCGCATCATGTTTAAAATAATTTTAAAAAATGTAAGGGGGGGGCAAAACCAGTGGCATGTACTGCTCTGTGGAAAGTTTTTTTTTTAAATAAGCTCCGCCTCAGGGACTGAAAACAATAAACATGTTTTGTGTTATATTTTCCAATAGCAACATGAATGGGTTTATATAACTGACTAATCAGGCTTCATCCACAAGACAGGGAAATACAGGGACTTAAATACATGAGTACCTCCCCCACCTCTCTTATCTGAGCAGTGGCTGGTGTATACAGTATTTACACAAAGGAGAGCTCCTTATCTATCTGTATCACACTCTATAGAGATAAACACAATAGCTTCATAGACAGTAGCACACAAGGTAGGGTTAGATACACAGCTCAGCAGACAGTATCACACATGATAGGATTAGATACACAGCTCAGCAGACAGTATCACCCAGAATAAGATTAGATACATAGCTCAACAGACAGCATCACACATTATAGGATTAGATACACAACTTAGCAGACAGTATCATACACAATAGGCTTAGATATACAACTCTGCAGATAGTATCACACATGATAGGATTAGATACCCATCTTAGCAGACAGTATCACACATGATAGGATTAGATACACAGATCAGCAGGCAGTATCACACATGATAGGATTAGATACCCATCTTAGCAGACACTTTCACCCAGAATAGGATTAGATACACATCTCAGCAGACAGTATCACACATGATAGGATTAGATACCCATCTTAGCAGACAGTATCACACATGATAGGATTAGATACACAGATCAGCGGTTAATCATTAAGGAATATTAAATGTCATGCTAAAATTGAGGTATCTACTGACACCCTGAATTGTATTATGTACATTTGTAACATGTATTGGGACTGTTAAAAGTATATAATAATCTATACATAATACTGTGGTTGGTGTGTGCTTTTTTGCACTTAAATATAATACTAGAATAGCACTGTATACTGACACCAAGTGTATCTAACTCATAGCATACGGCATATAGACTTGTGGTGATGAACAATGGCACAGGTCTAAATATATGATAATCATTGCACACTAAAAAAAAAAAAAAAAAAAAACATCCTTCGGAGGGATTTGTTTAATGTATACAATATATTTTTCTATATATGTTAAATGTAAGAAGTGAATACATTAAGTTCAGGTATTAGATAGTAAAACAATGCGCCACCTGCTGTCTGAACGTTGTACAACTACTAACACCATGCACCACCTGGTGTCTGAAAGTTATATTGCAATTTATCCAATTTAGTTATAACGTCATTTCGTGCCACACATCTCAGGACATGTTGAGATAAGTGATCAGTTAAGTGTGGACACATCTGTACTTTGCATCAGTATGACAAGCAGTTGACAGTCCTCACTCTTAGAATCACTTCATACTTCACTTATTTGACCAGTTACAGGGTCAAAACTGACGCGTGTGAAAAAAATAACTGAAGTGTGAACTTCTCCTTACAGGTCAATGTTAGCATCAGGTATAAAGAACTGTGCAGAGTTTACAGCTGATTCCACGTAGATTACTACAGAACCTGTTCTGTTACATGCTGATACAAGTAGTGGTCCCATAACAGAATAGAGAGGGTGTCAGCAGGAAGTTTGCATTGACGTCACAAGAACAACCCCCAAAACACGGATCCTGTCTTTTAAGCCTTCACAAGGTCAGCATTTGGTCATAAATTAATCCATCAGTATTGCTAAAACCAAAAAAAAAACAAGAGAGGTTCAAAAACTGAGATTACATATGATTTGTGGCAACTGCAGTCAACAAAGTGGCCTAGTCACAGAGTACATAGGGTGACAACCACATAAGGAGTCAACATTAGTGTTCAGTGGACCCGTGGATGTTCACGTTACCAAGGTTCAGCTGCACTTCAGGTCAAAGTTTGGGTTCGGGACCCCATTGGAGTCAATTGGGACTCGAACTTTGGTGCAAAAAGAAGCAAAATGTAGGTAAGAGCAGGGCAATTGCCCTGCAAACAAATGACTTAACAGGGAAATAAATTAAAATAATGTAGAATACAAAAAAATAAAAAAATGATAATCTTGAATGAGGAGGCAGAGGTCAGAGTGGAGTAGGAAATTGAGGAGGCGGTGAATGTGGCATTGTAGGTAGAAGTGGCAGTGGAGGAGAAGGAGGTAGCTATTTATTTTAAAAAAAATTTAGAAAAAAATGTATTTTTTAATAAATTTGGGAAGGCCCCAAAACATTGATAAATGCAAAAGAGAATGTGCTGGAGTATTACGATGGCTGGGTGAGGCCTGTATACTTGTCTACACAGCACAAGGTACAGACAAGTCCTGTTGGATCAATGCTTGCTTTATTTTAATGAATGTGAGCTTGTACACATTGGCTGTGGACAGGCGAATTCGCTTGTCTGTGATGAAACCCCCCCCTTCCCCCCAGCCATGCTAAACAAACGTCCGGACAGTACACTGGCCACAGGGCAGGCCTGCACCTCCAAGGAGTAAAGGGCACGCTCAGGCCATGTGCCCAATTTAGAGACCCAAAAGTTAGTACGTGCAGGTGTGTGCACACGTACTGTTTTACCAAGTTGCTGAAACGTTTCATATCAGCTGGTGGTGCTGGATGTTGTGGCATGCTGACAAAGCTTTTCCACATTTCAGCCATGCTAACCCTCCCTTCTGAAGTGCTGTTGGTGCCCCAGCTGCGTTGGCGACTTCTTCCTCTTCCTCCTCTGTCTTCGCCTTGTGCTTCCACTGAGCCCCCGCTGTCAGGTGGGAAGAACATCAATGGCAAAGTTCGTGGTCTCGGTCCTGGTACGGACCCGAACTTTGCAGTTTGGGCTCACTCAACACTGGTTAAAATAATGGCCCAGTCACAGAGTATGGAGCATGGGAACAGCATGAGGAGACAACATAGTGGTCCGGTCACAGAGTGGTGAGGTAGTAATCGCATGAGGAGTCAACATAGTGGCCCAGATGTACAGAGTAGGGAGGTGGGGGGCAACAACAGTGGTAGTAACAACAGAAAATGGTGGGTGGCAGTGGGTGAACATGGTAGCAGTGGCAGCAGGTGTGTAGCATCAGGTGGGTGATATCATCAGAATAGTGGCTGAAGCAGGTGGCCAGAAGAAACGGGTTTCTTTTCACAAAGTTTGGGCACCCAGAATGATCTAGTCTGATGCATCAGGCACTGGCTTGTGGAAATCCTGGCTGAACCAAGCCTGATTCATCTTCACAAAGGTCAGTCTCTCCACATTTTGGGTGGAAAGGTGAGTTCTCCTTGGGGTAACTATGCCCCCATTTGCACTAAATACCTGCTTTGATGCCACACTACTGGCCAGGTGGGAAAGCTTGTCCAGGGCAAACTCGGCCAGTTGCGGCCACAAATTAAGTTTGGCTGCCTAGTAGTCCAGGGGATCTTCCATGTGGGATGGCAGGGTATAGTCCAAGTATGCCAGCACCTGCTGGTTTATGTTCTGAAGAAAAGTGCTCATTACAGCAAAATGGCGTGATCTGGCATTTATTCAGGCAGGGTCACATGCTGCATCGGCCAATCACAGCCATGCCAATACTAAGCATGACTGTGATGGCTTTGAAGTGCCAACAGCTAAAAAGCTTGTTGATTGGCTGTGCTGCAGCCTTTCAACAAACTTTATTCAGTATCAAAATACCAAACCCAAACACGGACTTCCGTGACAAAGTCCACGTTCGGGTTCAGGTGCTTCTGGTTATTGTTGACCAATGTGTATGTAAGATGGTTATATGGTACTTACTAATATAGTTTTTGTTTACATTCTGCACTATTTTCTATATTTCATGCCCCCTTGTTTACAAAGTCTTTTCTGCTGTTCACATAGAGGTCCTGTCCATAAAATGGCTGCTTTTGGAGGGTCATGTGACCAGGCTAATCGGCTTCATGTGATGCACCCTCCATTCAAATAAACAAAATGTGTTTGAATGAAGAAGGCATCGTATGGAAGCGATTTGCCTTGTCACATGACCCTCCATCAGCAGCAATTTTATGGACTGGACCTCTCTGTGGACGTCAGAAAAGAAAAGACTTTGTAAACATGGGGGCATACCTTATGAAATATAGAAAATTGTGCAAAATTTCAACAAGGACTAGACTAAATTAGTCAGTGCTGTATAATCATCTTACATACACATTGGTCAACAATAACCAGTAAGTGGCCAACTCCTTTAAGCTTCTCCTCATGCAATTCAATGTTTATGCTACTGACAATATAACATTAGGATCTCACACATTGTCCTTATTTCCTAATCCCAATCTATTATTGATCTATAAAGTCATTGTAAAAATAATAATTTAGATAATGCTTCTAAAGCTCCAAGAGCTATGTTATAGAATAGCTGTCAATAAACATGATTCATGATTCATACGAAAAAGCAAATAGGTTTTCAAGGACATGGTAGTGCAGGGCAGAAAAGCCTGGTGGACAATGCATTGTGGGAATGAATGTGGTGGGTATTATAAGAAATATCCAGATAAATAAAGAGGGAAGAAAGAACTGTGTAGGAGTGGAAACATTACACCTATATGAGTGTACTAGCTTTATAGAAATGGTGGCTATTCAATATTATGCACTTAAGCTGGAAAGTAATGAAAAGCTGCAATGTCTGTTAGCTGAAGATTGGGATAATGTCTGCTTGAAGCCTTTTATTCTGGTGTAAAAAGCACACAATCATAAAATTGTAGAAGCCTTCTTCTACATTTACCACTATTGATATGATGTATAGTGCTGCTATTTGTGATGTTTTATTATAACATGATCTTTTAAGACCACATTTTGTTCAAATTGTTTATGGCCATCTACTACTGTAGGTTATTGTGACCTTTTTCAAATATTTCTATTGTGTCTTTCTATGTTTACTGAAGGCTGTAAGAACAATTATGTTGTATATTCATTCAGTATAGAAGTATTCACACATTAATGGCCCATCCACAGGATATGCCATAAATGGCTGAAAGTTGCAGATCCCACCTATGGGACCCACGCCTATTTCCAAAAAATACATTTCTGTGATGGGAGTGACCCTTTAAAAAGCTCCCATGCTAAATAGGAGAAATGAAGCTCCAAAGCAGCCACCATATCTACATGTAGTTAGATGTATCCATACACAGTATAAGTCCTGATGTTGTACTGTAAAAATTGCATTGTTATGTGAATTTGTGTTTCAAAGCAAGGTGAAGACTGGTAATCTTTCTCTTTGAGCTTTCATACTGGAGCATTGCCTAAAAATGCAAATAATAGAAGAACATTGAATAACTCTCATGGCAAATCCTTAAGACATAAGTGAATTGTTGGAGGTGCCTTGCATTGCAAATGGGGTTTCACATTAAACCCATTGATACATTTCAATGCAATGCTGTTAATTACTAATAAAAAACAAAAAACTTTCCGAACTAGCCAGTCTCCTAGCCACAAAAATACTTTGTTTTATCTCTCCATATTCCAGTAAGCATCATATTTTTATTGTTATGCCAATATAGCTGTGATGTCTTATTATATTTTTGAGATATGTTCTACATTTTCTAGGCTATTTGGAGTTACATACAGTATACTTTATTGATCAAATAATATGCAGAAAAGAAATCAATGCCACTATTTTTAGGTAATAAAAGCAGTTCACCTACTATATTATAATTGTTATTGCAGCTGTAAGGATACCATTTATGTGTATATTATTTACTCCAAACCTAGCCATTCAACTCGAGTGGTTTTGCTGTCACTATTCTGTTGAGGATGTCATGATATTAATGTGAAGCTATTACAATATGGCGCTGGCACCTAGATGTTTACATACTTTACATACCAAAGTTTGTAAAATAATGCACACTGCGCAGATGCCAAGTGTTATCTCTTTTCTTGTTTTTGTATTTTAGCCAATGAAACAATAGCATGAGCCTCAGTAGAGGAATGCCCTCTCTGATGATATAAAAACTGTTTGAGTTAGAGTGCACAGCATGTTCATCCCAATTTGAGAATAAAGGCGTAATAGAATTGCTTTTCTATTAAACAAGGTGGGCACCCAAAAATATGGTTAGTGTATCTAGCTGCCAATCATTATGCATTGTAAATACTGTGGTGTAATCATTAAGCCTATATCTTCTGTGAGATAGAGAAAAAGAATGCAACCACCACACTAGTTGTCTCAGTCCTCAGTAAACATCAATTCCTATTAGACATGCTGAGTAGGTATCAGTTACTGTGCCATCCTTGTGTGGTGCCCTAAGGTCAATGGCAAAACAATGCCTGTTGAGTCTGCCTCTTCCCTTTGAATATTTATGGTAATTTTGTAGTCCCATTTGTTTGAACCATTTGTAGTTCCTTTAAATGTCTTTTACACTGCACTATAGACGTTACCTAGCTGGCATGAGGCATGTCTTGTATACCATTCATGGGTGGATTTGAAATCTCATTCAGTCTGTTATGATGTGATGCCTCATCTCTGTAATATACCACAAAAAAGAAGCTTTTTATGAACTTACACTAAACCACCACTTAATGATGGGAATTCTCATAGCACTAAATTATATGCAAAACACAAATTACCCACTGGCTTATGCTTCTGAATTTAAACACTGCCACAAAATTATCCCTGGATTGCCAATCAATAGCTGCCAAATTGCATGAACAGAAAAGCAGAGAAAGTTTCATATACAAAACTTGAAACCATACCTATTTGCTTCAATGGGTTCACCGCGTACTATTCTCCGGATATATTTTTTATATATGTGACAGGTACACAATAACCAATAATATTCACCCTGTGCTACCACAGTGTCCCAGGTACTATTCTTTAAAATACGCATCCTTCCCAGTCCAGGAATTCCTCAATGCCAAGTCAAAATAAATGTATGTTTTAATAGAGGTATTGTGGGAACAGAGGTATTTTGAAGATGGACTGAGAGAAAAATTGGTTCAGGAGGAGGTGCTCAAACGTTTTGTTATAGGGCCAAGTCATTTCTACTTGCATGCTATGCCCCTGCTAAATTACCTATTTGGCCTTATCGCAGTTTCCCCAGTGTGCTGTTTGTGTGACTGATATTATACCTGAAATGAATGACAAAAGGTGACAGATGTTATGTGCTTCAGGTTTTAAAGTTTTAAATCTTTACACCTATAAAACCTGACTGTTCTTCTTGCAGTGTGATAGAGAAATGGAAAGTTTTATGTCCCTGCACAATGCTCAGTAAGTTTATATTTTAACCTCTTTAGACGCACAGGGCAAGCTGGTGTTACAAGCCAAATGGAATGAAAGGTTAGTGGACAGCTATGAACCAGAAGTGTATGGAACATTTGCTGCGAAATGGACTGCAATAAAAATCACAAAGAGAAATCTAGGGTATATACCTATTAGCTTCAGCAGACAATGGACCTACAAAAACAGAACAAACAATCTAATAAAATATAAAAAATACAGAAATCATATAATTAGCTGCATTTGCAAAATATAGCAAAACACAGAGTGACTCCTATTGACTTATTTACTAAGACTAGAATTTGGAAGTGGAAAAGATAGTTGGAGTCATCTGTTATTAGGTGTCCCCATTAAATGCTTGTTTTTGATAACTGGCCATGTAACTGTGCAGCCAATCATCTGACTAAAAAGCAAAATGCTTGTCTTTCAGGTAAGCCTATGTTTCATGCAGCATCTAAAATCACTGTTGGCCGCACATTGCTCTATCTAAACAAAGGATGTGTTGTTGATAACATGCAAGTGAATGGGGAACAAATGATCATAATAACAATCATTCATACCTCATTCATTTTGCACTAGGGTGAGTGAAAGGCACTTTAATGGAGCGCCTAATGGCTTAAATATATAGTCCATCATCACTCCTTTGTGGACTGGCATCAACCTATCTACTGTAAGTGGACCCTAACCTGAACGAATTTGAATGTCATAACCAAAGAGATAATCTAAAGTTTAACCACAGTGATATTAGACTCAGATAACATACTGCAGATGAATAATGTTGTATGCTATTTTAGAGTATAACAGGGACAGGTGTGCTGTATACAGTGACTTGCGAATGTATTCGGCCCCCTGGAACTTTTCAACCTTTTGCCACATTTCAGGCTTCAAACAAAAAGATATAACATTTTAAATTTTTGGTGAAGAATCAACAACAAGTGGGTCACAATTGTGAAGTGGAACGAAATTTAATGCAAAATTATTCGGCCCATTTACTTTCAGTTCAGAAAACTCACTCCAGACGTTCATTGAGGATCTCTGAATGATCCAATGTTGTCCTAAATGACTGATGAAGATAAATAGAATCCACCTGTGTGTAATCAAGTCTCCGTATAAATGCACCTGCTCTGTGATAGTCTCAGGGTTCTGCATCATGAACACCAAGGAACACACCAGGCAGGTCCATGATACTGTTGTGGAGAAGTTTAAAGCCGGATTTGGATACCAAAAGATTTCCCAAGCTTTAAACATCCCAAGGAGCACTGTACAAGCGATCATATTGAAATGGAAGGAGTATCAGACCACTGCAAATCTACCAAGACCCGGCCGTCCCTCTAAACTTTCATCTCAAACAAGGAGAAGACTGATCAGAGATGCAGCCAAGAAGCCCATGATCACTTTGGATGAACTGCAGAGATCTACAGTTGAGGTGGGATAGTCTGTCCATAGGGCAACAATCAGTCGAACACTTCACAAATCTGGCCTTTATGGAAGAGTGGCAAGAAGAAAGCCATTTCGCAAAGATATCCATGAAAAGTCTCGTTTACAGTTTGCCACAAGCCACCTGGGAGACACACCAAACATGTGGAAGAAGGTGCTCTGGTCAGATGAAACCAAAATCCAACTTTTTGGAAACAATGCAAAACTATATGTTTGGCGTAAAAGCAACACAGCTCATCACCCTGAACACACCATCCCCACTGTCAAACATGGTGGTGGCAGCGTCATGGTTTGGACCTGCTTTTCATCAGCAGGGACAGGGAAGATGATTAAAATTGATGGGAAGATGGATGGAGCCAAATACAGGACCATTCTGGATGAAAACCTGTTGGAGTCTGCAAAAGACCTGAGACTAGGACGGAAATTTATCTTCCAACAAGACAATGATCCCAAACATAAAGCAAAATCTACAATGGAATGATTCAAAAATAAACATATCCAGGTCTTAGAATGGCCAAGTCAAAGTCCAGACCTGAATCCAATTGAGAATATGTGGAAAGAGCTGAAAACTGCTGTTCACAAACACTCTCCATCCAACCTCAAAGAGCTCAAGCTGTTTTGCAAGGAAGAATGGGCAAGAATTTCAGTCTCTAGATGTGCAAAACTGATAGAGACATACCACAAGCGACTTGCAGCTGTAATCGCAGCAAAAGGTGGCGCAACAAAAGTATTAATGCAAGGGGGCCGAATAATTTTGCACGCCCCACTTTTCAGTTTTATTATTACAAAAAAATTTTAAATGATCCAATACATTTCGTTCCACATCACAATTGTGAACCACTTGATTCATCATCAAAAAATTAAAATGTTATATCTTTTTGTTTGAAGCCTGAAATGTGGCAAAAGGTTGAAAAGTTCCAGGGGGCCGAATACTTTCGCAAGGCACTGTAGATCTGCCATTGTTGGGGCAATGACATCACCATATTAGGTGCAGTATTAGGGCTTTTTAAGACAACTGACTTGTTGCCTTTCTGCATCCTGCTTTTGTGTTTACCTACTGTATATGTGGTTATGTTTATCCCCTTCCCCCTGTATGCATTTTAGGCCTTACTGACCAATCGATTTGTTTCATTTTTTCATCATCACATTTAAGAGCTATAATTCTTTATATTTTTCCATCAATGCAGTCATATGAGAGTTTGTTTTTAGCAGGACAAGTTGTAGTTTTTAACCCCTTGGCGACCAGCGCCGTAATAGTACAGCGCTGCAGCAAGGTGCTAAACGCCCAGCGCCGTACTATTACTGAGCGCTGTTCTCCCGGCTCCCGGGCGTAATCGCCACGGGACCCGGGTGTCATGGCTGCACTGCTCGGCAGGCAGCCATGTCGGGTAAGGGCAGGGGGAGGTGTTTTCGCCCCCCTGCAGCTCCGGTGGCTGTGATTGGCCGGATTCCATAGGCCGGCCCATCGCAGCTCCCGGAAGCCACCGGAGCTGCAGAGGAAGCAGGGGTCGGTCATTTGAAGGTGACAGTTGCTGAACAAGTCAGCACCTGTCCACCCAGAGGTCAGGCAGGGGACTCCACTGTTTTGGGTCCCCTGCCAGCGCTGCCATTGGCTGGAGCAACGCTCCAGCCAATGGCAGCGCTACAGCTGCACAGGAAGAGGCTGAACCTTCCTGCATGCAGCCATTCTAGCTGGAGACTGCATGCTGGAAGGTTCTGCGCTTTTCTGTGTGCTGTTGGCTTGCTGGGACTTGTGGTGCACCACCACTTCTTGCTGATTTTTGGCTGCTGAAAAGAAGAAGAAAAGAAGAAAGAAGAAGAACAGAAGAAGAACAGAAGAAAGAAGAAGAAGTTACAGATCCCTAACCCACCCTCTGTCCCTGTCCCCTAATGTCCCCCCCTGTCCCCCCCTCCCTTCCCCTACCCCCTCCCGTCCTTTTTTTACGGACGCTACTTGGTCCGTGTGTTTTTTGTCTTTTTTTTTACTTTTTAACAATTTTTCAGCTCCGCAACGCTTTTTCTGCGTGCGAGCTGTGACCGCCCAGTCCTTTTCAGTGCATACCTGCCTGATCAGCACCTGGGGATCATTTTTTTCATTTTTTTGGTGAAAAAAGAAGTTACTACAGTTAGGGTTTTATATAAATATATATAGAGCTCCATATCTCTATATATATAGATATAAGTTAAATTTTTAGCCAGTGTTCAGTGTTTTATACTGTAGTGAATTTTTTAACTACAGTATTTGCACGCACACACGTTTTGTGTGCGTGCTGCGTTAGCACATTTTTTGAGAGTCTAGGTAGTGTCAGTCAGAGATATATCATATATATATATATATATATATATATATATATATATATATATATATATAAATCCATATATATATATATATATATACACTCACCGGCCACTTTATTAGGTACACCTGTCCAACTGCTCGTTAACACTTAATTTCTAATCAGCCAATCACATGGCGGCAACTCAGTGCATTTAGGCATGTAGACATGGTCAAGACAATCTCCTGCAGTTCAAACCAAGCATCAGTATGGGGAAGAAAGGTGATTTGAGTGCCTTTGAACGTGGCATGGTTGTTGGTGCCAGAAGGGCTGGTCTGAGTATTTCAGAAACTGCTGATCTACTGGGATTTTCACGCACAACCATCTCTAGGGTTTACAGAGAATGGTCCGAAAAAGAAAAAACATCCAGTGAGCGGCAGTTCTGTGGGCGGAAATGCCTTGTTGATGCCAGAGGTCAGAGGAGAATGGGCAGACTGGTTCGAGCTGATAGAAAGGCAACAGTGACTCAAATTGCCACCCGTTACAACCAAGGTAGGCAGAAGAGCATCTCTGAACGCACAGTACGTCGAACTTTGAGGCAGATGGGCTACAGCAGCAGAAGACCACACCGGGTGCCACTCCTTTCAGCTAAGAACAGGAAACTGAGGCTACAATTTGCACAAGCTCATCGAAATTGGACAGTAGAAGATTGGAAAAACGTTGCCTGGTCTGATGAGTCTCGATTTCTGCTGCGACATTCGGATGGTAGGGTCAGAATTTGGCGTCAACAACATGAAAGCATGGATCCATCCTGCCTTGCATCAACGGTTCAAGCTGGTGATGGTGGTGTCATGGTGTGGGGAATATTTTCTTGGCACTCTTTGGGCCCCTTGGTACGAATTGAGCATCTTTGCAATGCCACAGCCTACCTGAGTATTGTTGCTGACCATGTCCATCCCTTTATGACCACAATGTACCCAACATCTGATGGCTACTTTCAGCAGGATAATGCGCCATGTCATAAAGCTGGAATCATCTCAGACTGGTTTCTTGAACATGACAATGAGTTCACTGTACTCAAATGGCCTCCACAGTCACCAGATCTCAATCCAATAGAGCATCTTTGGGATGTGGTGGAACGGGAGATTCGCATCATGGATGTGCAGCCGACAAATCTGCGGCAACTGTGTGATGCCATCATGTCAATATGGACCAAAATCTCTGAGGAATGCTTCCAGCACCTTGTTGAATCTATGCCACAAAGAATTGAGGCAGTTCTGAAGGCAAAAGGGGGTCCAACCCGTTACTAGCATGGTGTACCTAATAAAGTGGCCGGTGAGTGTATATATATACTAGCAGAAAGACCCGGCTTCGCCTGGGTATATTTCATCTATTTCATTTAATGTTTCTGTGTGTCGTTGCAGAGAGAAAGTCAATGCAGCTGACAGAAATTGATTTTTACCTTCATTTTTTCAATCCCTATTGGCTGCGGAGTGGGAGGGGGTGTGGTTTCATGGGACACGGGGGGGGGGGTTAAGTCCTTCATTTCAGGGTGGCCTGAATTATAGGTTAATGCCATGGTAATTTGAAGAAACACAATGGGTAGCAGTGGAAGAAAACATTGCTTTGCGCGGGTATATTTAATCTATTTCATTTAATGTTTCTGTGTGTCGTTGCAGAGAGAAAGTCATCCTCCCTCCCATCCCTGCAGCTGACAGATGTTGATTTTTACCTTCAGTTGTTCAATCTCCATTGGCTGCGGAGTGGGAGGGGTCATGGCCTGACTGAGTCGGGGGCGTGACATTGAAAGACCTAGGGCAGGGTTTTAAGTCCTTCTTTTGATGGTGGCCAGAATTACAGGTCGATGCCATGGTAATTTATGAGGACACGCCATGGGTAACAGTGGAAGAAAACATTGCTTTGCACGGGTATATTTAATCTATTTCATTTAATGTTTCTGTATGTTGTTGCAGAAAGAAATCCAACCTCCCTCCCGCCCCCTGGCCTGACAGAGTCGGAGCGTGGTTTCGCGAGATCTGGGGCGGGGGTCAGAGTGGCATGAATTACAGGTCGATGACATGGTAATTTATGGGGACCTGCAATGGTTAGCAGTGGAAAAAAACATCTTTTATTAGTACTGAATGGTCGTAGTCTAAAATTAGTCAATTTCATCTACGATTTTTGTGTGTCATTGCAGAGAGAAATTCACCCCTCCCACCCCTGCAGCTGATTTTTTTCAATCCCCGTTGCCTACGGAGTGGGAGGGGGCATGGCCTGGCAGAGTTGGGGGTGTGGATTATCAAGATGCTTCGAACGGTTGTAGTCTGAAATTAGTCTATTTCATCTAAAATTTTGTGTGTCATTGCAGAGAGAATTCACCCTCCCACCCCTGCAGCTGATTTTTTTCAATCCCGTTGCCTACGGAGTGGGAGGGGCACCCTCCCACCCCTGCAGCTGACAGAAGTTTATTTTTCCCTTCATTTTTTCAATCCCTGTTGGCTGCGGAGTAGGAGGGGGCGTGACCTGACAAGTTGGGGGCGTGGCTTAACAAAGCGCTTCGCATAGGTGATTTAATCTATTTCATTTAATGTTTCTGTGTGTCGTTGCAGAATGGCTGCGGAGTGAGAGGGGGCGTGGCCTGACAGAGACGGGGCGTGGCTTAGCAAAAGGCTTTGAACGGTTGTAGTCTATAATTAGTCTATTTCATCTAAAATTTTTGTGTGTCGTTGCAGAGAGAAATTCACCCTCCCACCCCTGCAGCAAACAGAAGTTTATTTTTACCTTCATTTTTTCAATTCCCGTTGGCTGCGGAGTGTGACCTGACAGAGTCAGGGGCGTGGATTAGCAAGATGCTTCGCATGGGTGGATTTAATCTATTTTATTTAATGTTTGTGTGTGTTGTTGCAGAAAGAAAGTCAACCTCCCACCCATCCCTGCAGCTGACAGAAGTTGATTTTTACCTTTATTTTTTCAATCTCTGTTGGCTGATGTACCTGTGTGCCGAATTTGGTGAAAATCGGTCCAGTAGTTTGGTCGCGCATAGAGAACAGACAGACAGACAGACAGACAGACAGAAATTCATTTTTATATTATTAAGATATATATATATATACACATTTCAGTTAGTGTCAGTGTAGATTTTTGCACGTACGCACAGTACTACAGTTTCTGCACTCACGCATGCGTGCTGTGAAAGCAGCATCTGCATATTTTTGGTTTTTACACAGTGGTAGATAGATACATTTTAGTTAGTGGCAGTTTAGGTTTTTGCACGAACGCACAGTATCTGCGTACGTGCTGTTTGCAGAGGACTGCAGTGAATTTGTTCACTACAGTTTCTGCACTCACGCACCATCTGTGTGCGTGCGTGCTGTGAAAGCAGCATCTGCATATTTTTGGGTTTTTTTTTTTTTTACTTGTGTGAAAAAAAAAAACACAGTTAGTGGTCGTTAGATAAATTTCAGTTAGTGGCAGTTTAGGTTTTTGCACGAACGCATAGTATCTGCGTATGTGCTGTTTGCAGAGGACTGCAGTGAATTTGTTCACTACAGTTTCTGCACTCACACACCATCTGTGTGTGTGCATGTTGTGAAAGCAGCATCTGCATATTTTTGGGTTTTTTTTTTTTTACTTGTGTGAAAAAAAAAACATAGT
>ONZH01018037.1:0-45964 GCA_900303285.1 Rhinella marina
TATATATTGTATATTTCAAGGTACACAGCCGTGTACTAAGTGATCAGACGGTGTGTATGAACACCAGGTTTGAGAAATTACTTTGCAAGAGAACGCACAGTACAGTTGCCAATTAAAGGCCTATATATTGTATATTTCAAGGTACACAGCCGTGTACTAAGTGATCAGACGGTGTGTATGAACACCAGGTATGAGAAATTACTTTGCAAGAGAACGCACAGTACAGTTGCCAATTATAAGGCCTATATATTGTATATTTCAAGGTACACAGCCGTGTACTAAGTGATCAGACGGTGTGTATGAACACCAGGTTTGAGAAATTACTTTGCAAGAGAACGCACAGTACAGTTGCCAATTATAAGGCCTATATATTGTATATTTCAAGGTACACAGCCGTGTACTAAGTGATCAGACGGTGTGTATGAACACCAGGTATGAGAAATTACTTTGCAAGAGAACGCACAGTACAGTTGCCAATTATAAGGCCTATATATTGTATATTTCAAGGTACACAGCCGTGTACTAAGTGATCAGACGGTGTGTATGAACACCAGGTTTGAGAAATTACTTTGCAAGAGAACGCACAGTACAGTTGCCAATTGAAAGGCCTATATATTGTATATTTCAAGGTACACAGCCGTGTACTAAGTGATCAGACGGTGTGTATGAACACCAGGTATGAGAAATTACTTTGCAAGAGAACGCACAGTACAGTTGCCAATTATAAGGCCTATATATTGTATATTTCAAGGTACACAGCCGTGTACTAAGTGATCAGACGGTGTGTATGAACACCAGGTTATGAGAAATTACTTTGCAAGAGAACGCACAGTACAGTTGCCAATTATAAAGCCTAATATATGTATATTTCAAGGTACACAGCCGTGTACTAAGTGATCAGACGGTGTGTATGAACACCAGGTTTGAGAAATTACTTTGCAAGAGAACGCACAGTACAGTTGCCAATTATAAGGCCTATATATGTAATATTTGTCAAGGTACACAGCCGTGTACTAAGTGATCAGACGGTGTGTATGAACACCAGGTTTGAGAAATTACTTTGCAAGAGAACCGCACAGTACAGTTGCCAATTGAAAGGCCTATATATTGTATATTTCAAGGTACACGCCGTGTACTAAGTGATCAGACGGTTGTGTATGAACACCAGGTATGAGAAATTACTTTGCAAGAGACGCACAGTACAGTTGCCAATTATAAGGCCTATATATTGTATATTCAAGGTACACAGCCGTGTACTAAGTGATCAGACGGTGTGTATGAACACAGGTTTGAGAAATTATTTTGCAAGAGAACGCCAGTACAGTTGCCAATTATAAGGCCTATATATTGTATATTTCAAGGTACACAGCCGTGTACTAAGTGATCAGACGGTGTGTATGAAACACCAGGTTTGAGAAATTACTTTGCAAGAGAACGCACAGTACAGTTGCCCAATTTGAAAGGCCTATATATTGTATATTCAAGGTACACAGCCGTGTACCTAAGTGATCAAACGGTGTGTATGAACACCAGGTATGAGAAATTACTTTGCAAGAGAACGCACAGTACAGTTGCCAATTATAAGGCCTACATATTGTATATTTCAAGGTACACAGCCGTGTTACTAAGTGATCAGACAGGTGTGTATGAACACCAGGTTTGAGAAAATTACTTTGCAAGAGAACGCACAGTACAGTTTGCCAATTGAAAGGCCTATATATTGTATATTTCAAGGTACACAGCCGTGTACTAAGTGATCAGACGGTGTGTATGAACACCAGGTATGAGAAATTACTTTGCAAGAGAACGCACAGTACAGTTGCCAATTATAAGGCCTATATATTGTATATTTTCAAGGTACACAGCCGTTGTACTAAGTGATAGACGGTGTGTATGAACACCAGGTTTGAGAAATTACTTTGCAAGAGAACGCACAGTACAGTTGCCAATTATAATGCCTATATATTGTATATTTCAAGGTACACAGCCGTGTACTAAGTGATCAGACGGTGTGTATGAACACCAGGTTTGAGAAATTACTTTGCAAGAGAACGCACAGTAACAGTTGCCAATTGAAAGGCCTATATATTGTATATTTCAAGGTACACAGCCGTGTACTAAGTGATCAGACGGTGTGTATGAACACCAGGTATGAGAAATTACTTTGCAAGAGAACGCACAGTACAGTTGCCAATATAAGGCCTATATATTGTATATTTCAATGTACACAGCCTGTGTACTAAGTGATCAGACGGTGTGTATGAACACCAGGTATGAGAAATTACTTTGCAAGAGAACGCACAGTACAGTTGCCAATTATAAGGCCTATATATTGTATATTTTCAAGGTACACAGCCGTGTACTAAGTGATCAGACGGTGTGTATGAACACCAGGTTTGAGAAATTACTTTGGCAAGAGAACGCACAGTACAGTTGCCAATTTATAATGCCTATATATTGTATATTTCAAGGTACACAGCCGTGTGTACTAAGTGGTCAGACGGTTGTGTATGAACACCAGGTTTGAGAAATTACTTTTGCAAGAGAACGCACAGTACAGTTGCCAATTTGAAAGGCCTTATATTTTATATTTCAAGGTCACAGCAGTAGTGCCAAATATAGTTTGGTATGTAGCAGAGCACCTAATACACCACTAATGCCTCTCTCTGTCCCTACTCCAGCAGCTATCCCTGAATACGGCATCCGTTCTCTGCAGAGTGTATATTGTAGTAAAGCTATCACTGTACTGCACATAGTAGCCCTGATAAGGGCTTTTAATCACGCTCCTGCCTGTCCAACAGCTAAAACCTATCTCTCCCTTCTCCAGCCTCTGTCCCTGACTAAGTTCACGCAGCATATGTGTACGAGCAGGAAGAGCTGAGTTTTTAATATTCGAGGTCACATGGTTTTTCCAGCCAATCCATGTAGACGCCGTTTTCGCGCTTCCAGCGTGCTCAGCGTGCCTGTCATACCCCCCCTGCATGGTGATTGGTGGAAAAAGAGCGCCAGGGAAGGTGGGAGGGGAAACGAATTCTAAGTGCGCCATCGCCGTTATACTCGAAAGAAATCGAGCACGCCGTATATCGTAGTATTCGATCGAATACCAGCTCGATCGAACACTACTCGCTCATCTCTAATTATGGGGTATTGAGTATAGATTGATGGGGAAAACTTGATTTAAAAAAAATTAGCACTAGGAAAAGTGAAAGGGTCTGACTTTCTGAATCCACTGTATAGAAACATATATAACATTACAGTCCATGACACCAGAGAGCCGTGGATGTTTTCAGGATCCATGCAGAGTGAAGCATTGATAGCTCATCATCATGCTACCATAAGAGATAGTTATTATTGCCATTATCCTAGTCCTAGGGAATTGTTATGTTGCAATTGCATTCCCATCAAGATAGGCTTCAAAAGTAGGCAACAAATGGTTTTATTGAATAGGATTTATCACCCAGGTAATACACACAGCATGTGCTAACAGTCTCAAATTTTGTGGGAGATTCCTGGACTATAGAAGGAGAGGGGCTGATTCAAATTTTTATACAGAAGTGATTTTGGATTGATATATAGCTACAAATCTAAAAATTGTATAAAAGTTGCTCTAATTGTGCTTTATTCTAGATCTCTTTATGGAGCAAAAATATAGAAGATATGGAAATGTAATGACATTGGACGGTGAATAGGGAACATCTTTCAATAAATAGCCTGTGTAGCTTTCAGTCAAGGCCAATCCTTGCAATCACAGTTGCATTGTTCAGGTTATGTTGTGGAAAATGTTTTTTCTTTTTTGCTTTTTTTACAGCAAATGATGATCACCTGCTCTTCCATTTGAAAAGAGTCTAGAATCCAATCCTTTTTTATCACTACATAAAACAACATTCATTTCTTTTCTCCACTTCTTTCATGTCTGATGCATTTCACTTTTAGACAGTGCAGAAACGTATTCACCTATTTTCTTCATGAATCCCACAAAGCAAATATCTTCCGGGAAGCTCATAAAAGATTTGCTCTTACTTATTTCAGGCGGACAATGTGAATTATTATGTTGAAGCTTGAAAAAACAAGAGTAGAAAAGGATTGGACTTTGGTTCATAGAGAATAAGGAGAATGTATGACGTCAGTTACTGGGTAAAATCATTATTCAAGGTGAACATACATCTTACTTGTTTAACATGTAAATCTCTTTGAAAAAAGTCACAAAGAATGGATGAAAAGGATACAAAATTAGTCATATTCTACATGGTTACATATTGGGTGTTGGAAAAAGTGTACCTGTCATGTAGGAAAATGAGCAAAGATGGTATTTTGTTTTGCCAAAATTTACAGAAACTACATAGTCAAGTCCAATTATTATGATCACTTCCTACTTTCAAAACTGGCAACATGTAGCTCATGAAGGAAGTCATGTGTGCTGATCTGGCTTGGTGCGTATATACAGTATGGCGTGTTATAAGCTGTCTGCACACATATCCATCATTGCTGTCATGGGTAAAAGGGGCAATTTATCAGAGTTGCAAAAATGGATGATTATTGGCTTTTGGGACAAGGGTGGCAGTATTTTGGAAACTGCGTGGCTTGTGAACTGTTTGCGTGCTGATGTGGGTGGACAAATGACACCACTGCAAATAAGCAACATGGAAACTGTGGAGTACTATGTGCCACTGATGTGAGAGATGATGTGGGCTACACAGGTATACAAAGGCAGACTGACGAGCTAGAGTGGAGCAGCTCATCGTCAAAATAAACAAGGGGGTTACCAGATGTGTGTCTACAAGAACAGCTTAGTAAAGCCTACTGTGTATGAGGCTCCAAAGCAGCTGTTGGTCACTGTGCCTCTGTTACAGTAATTGGTAGATCAGTTTTCAAATTTTGCAGCAAAGGGTTGCCTTCTCAGATGAGTCATGTTTTCTGCCTCATTGAGGCGAGAAACATAAGACAAATACCCAGCAACAATTTTTGGAAGAACACAAGCTGATGGTGGCAGCGTTATGGTCTGGGAAATGTGTTTGTGACATTCTTTGGGCCCACTCATCCATGTGGAAGGCACTCTCAGCTGATTTGGGTATGAATCCATCCTTGCAGATCATGTACACCCATACGTGCTGATTGTCTTCCTTGGATTGTAGCAAAACAATGGGACATGTCACTAGAAATGTCTGACATTGGTTGGAAGAGCATAACCAAGACTTCCAAGTACTAACCTGGCCACCTAATTCCCCAATGGTGAGCTAGTCAGGATCTATGATGAACAGGAAGTTTGATGGCATCAGGCAGAAAGAGGTTGTCCAAGTTAAATGAAAACTTTGTTGGCAACAGTAAATGTTCGAAAATAACAGAAGACTGGATACTACCACTTCCAGCATTGCACATCGATTCTCATGTCATCTTCCTGGCTGCAGTGGTGACATCCCATACACACCATGTCACCATTCAGCCAATCACTGGCCAGATTAGTATTTGGCATTTGACTCCTGAGCCAGTGATGATGTGGTGTGTACAGGATGTAACTGCTGCAGCCAGGAAAACTGGTAAGGAGGACCAAAGCACAGCACAGGTAGCAGCAGGGGAGAAAATGGATGAATATCACTTCTTTTCTTATTATAGGGCATATATAGTTGCTGAAAATTTTTTATCTAACTTGGACAATCCTTTTAAATGGTCACTAACTGTTCACACAGCTTTGCATAAATCAATAGTACAGGTGAATTTAAAGGGAACGTGTCATAAGAAAATTACCTACTGTTTAAATCACTTTTTTATGTTTAACATATTTTTAAATAATTTTTGATGATGTTATCTTTAATTTTCCATGTCACTTTTGTTTATATTTAAACTAAAACAAAAAATCCTGCAGTTTTTGCACTGACCACTATGTTTAATAACTGGCCCCTTCTTGGTTTGTACAGATTACTTTACTGCAGTTAAGGCTACTTTCACAATAGCGTTTTTAAATTCCGGTATTGAGTTCCGTCATAGGGGCTCAATACCGGAAAAAAATGCTTCAGTTTTGTCCCCATTCATTGTCAATGGGGACAAAACTGAACTGAAGACAACGGAATGCTCCTGAAAGCATTCCGTTCCGTCTTCAGATGGAGAACAAACCGCAGCATGCTGCGGTTTTCTCTCCGGTCCAGGCATCTGCACCAAGATGGATCCGGAATGACCCCCAATGCAAGTCAATGGGGACGGATCCGTTTGGTGTGACACACCAGTAATCCGGATCTGTCCTCCATTGACTTGCAATGGGGGGTCATTCCGGATCTGGCTACACATATACAGAGATACTTACAGACATACATACATACTCACACATACACACAAACACATACATACTCACATATTCCAGGCAGGGACGCCGGCAGCATGTCTTCACACGCCTCCTGCGCGCAGCTATGACGTTTCCCCACTGCGCCCAGCAGAGGGCGCTGTGGGGAATTGTCATCACTGCGCGCAGGAGGCGCGTGAAGACGTGCTGCCGGCGTCCCTGGCTGGAGTATGTGAGTATGTATGTGTTTGTGTGTGTATGTATGTTCTCTGTGTCTTGTCCCAATGTCTGTGTCAACATGTGTGGGGCCGGAGCGCTGCTCCGGCTCCACACATGTATCAGCGGCAGCACGGATCCGTCGGCACCCTTTAGGTGCCGGATCCGTGCTGCCGCTAGTGTGAAAGAGGCCTAACTCATTCTAATCCTGTCTGTAATTATGTCACCTCTGTGTATTGATAAGACAGGATCCACCACTCACAATAGGTAATTGTGAATGCTTATCTATTCTTTCCCATAGAAGTCAATGAGGTCCCCTCCTGACCATTGTGTCTATGACCCATGTGGCTGCCATAAATGATTTTTTTTTAATGCTTTGTAAATGCTTTTAAGAACTGCTCAGGTAAAATGGCAACCCCCATAATAAGGTTCATAATAAGGTTCAGGAAATAAAATTAAAAAAAAATCTACAACCATAAAAAAAAAACAGATTTAAAAAAATATGTGCTACTATCTGATTTTAAGCAGCAGATAAAATTCTTGGTGACAGATTTCCTTTAAGAAAATTTGTAATATATCTTATCAAACAAAAATGCCTCCTTTGCCTCTTACCAGTTCTTTTCCTTCTAGTAATGATACTTGTGAGACTAAGACAAGACTCTCAGCTCACTGAAGAATTACATTACAGCTGAAGGCAGTAGACAGAAGAGGATGTGATGAGTAAGCTATAATGAGACACAGCCAAAGACACAGAGGCTAAATCAACTAATATTAATTGCTATATTTAACTCAAGTGTTTCAGGTACATATATATTGCTCAGTTACTTCCTATAATGTTCTCTATGCTGATTCTGAGAAATTCTGTGACCTCGACTTGCCTGAACCCGGAGGTCTTGATCCCAGGCCTATTTCCACAACCCACATTCCACCTAGGTTCCCGGGTGACCACAGCCTTCTTGTACTGCACCACGATCATCTAGTACCAGCTGCCATGTGAGACACCAACCGACCAGCCAGCAGATCCTGGGGGAGCCCGTCTCATCAGACCACCACCGGAGGACTCGCTGCCACCGTCTTTGCAACCTGAGGTGTTGAGCATCCTAGCCCCAGCAGGAGGTTCCAAACGGAGGGGAGCCCCCATTGCCAGGTCCAGCACTTCAGCCCTGACCCGACCGAGTGTAGCCACCAGGGGGCAACAGGGCTCTGCTGCCAGGCCACAAGTAGCTGCACCGGGACAGGAACGGCCCCTCATGAGTTTCAGCAGCTCAAGCAGCGAGGAGGATTTCAGGTTCTTCCTCTAAGGAGCTGCCCTTCAGTCAAATCATAAAGAAAGAAAAATAATGGATTATGGGAGCCACAACATGTACTGGAAGTGAAGGGTAAGAACTTGTTGGCCCATCTGTTTTGTTCCGTTGCCCTGTTTGGTCCTCACCCAGATGGACATGGTTTGTTAGGACTCCCCCATCTTCAAAAATTCCTCCAAGTTGTGCTCAAGAGCACCAATCCCCTTTTTCCTCCTTCTCAGGTTAATTGGGAACCCCACTTGCTTTAAGGGTTCTCAACAAAATTTCTGCTATTTGATACCATACCTAATGTGGATTAAAAATGACATTGATATTTTTGCACTATTTTTACATTAATATTTTTACTGTTCTGCAACGTTTAGGCAACTTAGCCAATTGTCTGGACTCTTTTATGGGTACCGTAATGTGATCTTATGCCCTTTAAATGGTCTCTGGACTTTATACCCTTAGCCAGATAGTTAGCACCTTACTGTATTGCTCATATGGACTGCCTCTGAGGACTTTTAATACTAATGGTCTTATTTTCCTTGTGTTAGTTCAGAAAGTCTAGGTATTGCACTGTACTATTTGCATATGCCTTTAACCTTTTTCTGTCCACAGAATTGGGAGAAGAAGGAGCCAGTATGTCCTGTGTCTTTAGGTTCATGTGCTCTTGTTACACAGGGAGGATGAAGTGATAGTGTCACGAGTGGTCTTGCGTCTGGAATCAGACGTTCTGCGCGGCTTTCAAAGTGACAGGTTTGACAGGCTATTCCCTGTGGTTTGGGTGCTGTTCTCCACACCCCTTTCCCTCAGCTGTTGCCGCTTGGCAATTAGCTGTCTCCTACTTACCTCTTCCTCTCCCAGTATCCCTTGCGGTTTATATCTGCTACATACCTGTTGAGAGTGGTGTGGATCTCGGCTGAGATCCTGTTGCTGAGTTCTACTTAAAGTTAAGTGTTTTCCCTTCCTTTGGTTATTCCTGTTTGAGTCTCCTGTTCCTCCTTACGCTTGGAGGAACAGGTTACTCTCTTGTGTCATTAGACTGCAGGGTGTTCTAGGGTTTACTCAGATTAGGTTCCTGTGTATGAGCTTTCCTACCACCCGGGTTAGTTCATACTGGTAGCCAGCTAGGGCCTAGTCTTAGGGTCCCCTGCAGGAGGTGACCAGTTCCCTGGTTTTGTCTGTTCCCATCCCTCATACGCTCGGTGTGGCTTTTCCCCCCACACCCGAGCGTGACATTATAAACCGCCACTAACAAAAATTTATGTCATTTTTGTGCTGACATGGATGCTATTGCTACACTGGCTGAACGGCTGCAGGGACTCAGCTTGGAGGTGGCTGACATCCGCAACCAGATTCAGAGACCACAGGCTGGTGGTTCTGGGGGTGCTGAGTGTCAGGCCTGTTTGGAGCCTAAGGTCCCCCTCCCGGATAGATTTTCTGGGGAATGTGATAATTTTGTTCTATTTAGGGAGGCGTGCAAATTGTATTTCAGACTGCGTCCACATTCTTCTGGTAATGAGGAACAGAAGGTTGGTGTGGTCATCTCGCTGCTTAAAGGGGATGCGCAGTCATGGGCCTTTTCTCTACCGGCTGGATCGCTGTCTCTCCGGTCGGTAGATGAATTTTTCAAGACCCTAGGGATTATCTATGATGACCCGGATCGTATCTCCCTGGCGGAGACCCAGATACGTAACCTTTGTCAGGGTGAGCGGCCGGTTGAGACTTATTGCTCTGAGTTTCGGAGGTGGGCGACCAATACTGAATGGAACGATCCGGCTTTACGTAGCCAATTCTGTCAAGGTTTGTCTGAAAGGCTGAAGGACGCTTTGGCCTTTCAGGAAACCCCTGTGTCTTTGGAAGCCGCTATGTCTCTTGCTGTACGCATGGATAGGCGCCTGAGAGAGCGATCTAGGGGCCCCCGCTCTCAGGACGTACTATCACATAGTGTACCAGCTTCCTATGACACTTTGGGTGAATATTCCCCTAGGTTGATGTCTGGGGATGAACCTATGCAATTAGGGGGAGCCACTCCTGTAGCCACCCGCAATCATCTTGGTAATAAAAAGGGTGTGTGTTTTTTCTGTGGTCAGAAAGGACACTTTATCAATGTATGTCCATGCTTCCTATCTCTAAAGGAGAGAAAAGAAAAGGGGGCGTTGAATTCTCATCTCACTCTTGGTGGAGTGGGTAGGGAGACTGAAAATGTGCATTTGTCTTCATCCTGCAGTACCCGTTTTCTCCTGACTGCCGAGGTGGCGCTAGAATCAAAGGTTGTGAAAATTGAGGTGTTTATTGACAGCGGGGCAGGGGTGAACTTGATTGATGCTCAGTTTGTCCGTATGCATGGATTGTCACCAAGTTCTTTGGATAAGAGGATTTCTGTGTTTGCCATTGATTCTGCACCTCTCTCTCAGAAGTGTTTGTCTCAGATGGTGCATGATATCAAATTAAGAGTGGGTGAATTTCATCAGGAGCTTATTTCATGTTTTGTGTTGGAAGGTCTTCCTGCTCCTGTGGTTCTGGGTTTACCGTGGTTAAGCAAACATAATCCGTCCATTGACTGGCATACTAGACAAATTGTGGATTGGGGCGATTATTGTGTTGACAATTGCCTTAATACATCTTTTTCTGCTTTAACCACTAAGACTCTTCCTTCTTTTATATCGGATTTCTCTGATGTATTTTCTGAAGGTGGATGTCAGGATTTACCCCCTCACCGGGAATACGATTGTCCTATCAATCTTATCCCTGGAACAAGATTGCCTAAATCTAGGCTGTATAACCTTTCTGGACCTGAGAGAACGGCCATGAAGGAATATATTGCTGAGAGTTTGGCCAAAGGACATATTAGGCCTTCCAAATCTCCTGTGGCAGCAGGGTTCTTTTTTGTTAAAAAAAAGGACGGATCCCTTAGGCCATGTCTGGATTTCCGTGAACTCAATAGGATTACTGTCCGTGATCCGTACCCCCTTCCTTTGATTCCTGACTTGTTTAACCAGATTGTGGATGCCAAGGTGTTCTCCAAGTTGGACTTAAGGGGGGCATATAATCTGGTCAGGATCAAGGAAGGGGATGAATGGAAGACGGCCTTTAACACTCCTGAGGGCCACTTTGAGAACCTGGTCATGCCTTTTGGGTTGACCAATGCTCCTGCTGTCTTCCAGCATTTTGTTAATGACATTTTTCATCATCTTGTGGGGAGGTTTGTAGTCGTGTATTTGGATGACATACTAATCTATTCTCCAGATATTGTGACACATCAGGATCACGTGAGGCAGGTGTTGCAAATTTTAAGAGATAACAAGTTGTATGCAAAATTAGAGAAATGTGCTTTTGCTGTACATGAGGTGCAATTCTTAGGATACCTGCTTTCATCTTCAGGTTTTCGTATGGATCCAGAGAAGGTCTGTGCTGTTCTGAACTGGGACCGACCTGAAAATCTGAAGGCTCTTATGCGATTTTTGGGGTTCACCAACTATTACCGAAAATTTATTAAGAACTATTCGACTATAGTTAAACCCTTAACTGACATGACTAAGAAAGGGACGGATGTCTCTGTGTGGTCTGATGCAGCATTGCAAGCCTTCTCTGCTGTAAAGGAGTGCTTTTCCTCTGCCCCTATATTGGTGCAGCCAGATGTGTCACAACCTTTCATTGTGGAGGTTGACGCATCCGATGTGGGGGTAGGAGCTGTGTTATCACAGGGCCCGTCACCTGGTAAATGGCGCCCATGTGCTTTTTTTTCGAAGAAACTCTCTGTGGCGGAGAGAAATTATGATGTGGGTAACCGAGAGTTACTGGCCATTAAGTTGGCTTTTGAGGAATGGCGTCATTGGTTGGAAGGGGCGAATCATCCAATCACGGTATTCACTGATCACAAAAATCTGGCTTACCTGGAGTCGGCTAGACGACTTAATCCGAGGCAGGCCAGATGGTCTTTGTTCTTCACCAGATTCAATTTCATTGTCACATACCGTCCTGGGGTTAAGAATGTGAAGGCGGATGCCTTGTCACGTAGTTTTCCCGGGGGTGGTGATTTTGAAGATCCTAGCCCTATACTGTCTGAAGGAGTGGTGATATCCGCTCTTTACCCTGATCTTGAGGCTAAAGTGCTTGAGGCCCAGGGAGATGCGCCGGAGTCTTGCCCTCCCGGGAAGTTGTTTGTTCCTTCTGATTTGCGTTATAAGGTTTTTGAGGAGCATCATTCTTCGGTGCTTGCGGGACACCCTGGGAGTAAATCCACTGTCGACCTCATCTCTCGTAGATTCTGGTGGCCAGGTCTGCGTAAGTGTGTTGAGGAATATGTGTCAGCCTGTAGTGTCTGCGCACGCTCTAAGGTGACACATACTCGTCCTTCTGGACCCCTACTTCCATTACCCATCCCGTCCAGACCATGGACTCACCTATCCATGGACTTCATCACTGATCTGCCTGAGTCGTCTGGTAAGACAGTTATTCTGGTGGTTGTAGATCGTTTTAGTAAAATGGCGCACTTTATTGCATTACCCGGACTCCCCAATGCTAAAACTCTTGCACAAGTGTTTGTTGACAATATTGTGAAACTTCATGGCATTCCCACTGACGTTGTCTCTGATCGTGGGACTCAGTTTGTGTCCAGATTCTGGAGGGCGTTCTGTACTCGGCTCGGGGTACAACTGTCTTTCTCTTCTGCCTTTCATCCCCAGACGAATGGACAGACTGAGCGTACCAATCAGAATCTGGAGACTTATTTGAGATGCTTTGTCTCTGAGAACCAGGAGGAGTGGTCCTCGTTTTTGTCTCTGGCTGAGTTTGCCATAAATAATCGCAGACAGGACTCCACTGGTAAGTCACCATTTTTGGTGCATATGGCTTTCACCCGCAGTTTGGCACATTTTGTGGTTCTGATACTTCTGGTATTCCTGAGGAAGAACGTTTTTCGTCATCATTGTCTTCCATATGGCGAAAAATTCAAAGTAACTTGATAAATATGGGTAACAAGTACAAACGTGTGGCTGACAGGAGACGCATGAATGGTCCGGACCTAAATGTGGGTGATTCTGTGTGGCTGTCTACTAGGAACATTAAGTTGAAAGTTCCTTCATGGAAGTTGGGTCCAAGATTTATTGGCCCATATAAAATCACGGCCATTATTAATCCTGTAGCATTTCGTCTTGAACTTCCGCAGGCCCTGAAAATCCATAATGTGTTTCACAGATGTTTGTTGAAGAGGTATGTTGAACCTCTGGAGCCATCTCCCTTGCCACCCGCGCCTGTCTTGGTGGATGGTAATTTGGAATTTCAGATTGTCAAGATCATTGATTCTCGAGTTCTTCGTGGGACCCTTCAATATCTGGTTCATTGGAAGGGTTATGGTCCTGAGGAGAGGTCATGGGTACCGGCATCTGACGTGAATGCCAGTCGTTTGGTAAAAGCCTTTCACAGATGTCACCCTGATAAAGTTGGTCCTGGGTGCCCGGAGGTCACCCGTAAAAGGGGGGGTAATGTCACGAGTGGTCTTGCGTCTGGAATCAGACGTTCTGCGCGGCTTTCTAAGTGACAGGTTTGACAGGCTATTCCCTGTGGTTTGGGTGCTGTTCTCCACACCCCTTTCCCTCAGCTGTTGCCGCTTGGCAATTAGCTGTCTCCTACTTACCTCTTCCTCTCCCAGTATCCCTTGCGGTTTATATCTGCTACATACCTGTTGAGAGTGGTGTGGATCTCGGCTGAGATCCTGTTGCTGAGTTCTACTTAAAGTTAAGTGTTTTCCCTTCCTTTGGTTATTCCTGTTTGAGTCTCCTGTTCCTCCTTACGCTTGGAGGAACAGGTTACTCTCTTGTGTCATTAGACTGCAGGGTGTTCTAGGGTTTACTCAGATTAGGTTCCTGTGTATGAGCTTTCCTACCACCCGGGTTAGTTCATACTGGTAGCCAGCTAGGGCCTAGTCTTAGGGTCCCCTGCAGGAGGTGACCAGTTCCCTGGTTTTGTCTGTTCCCATCCCTCATACGCTCGGTGTGGCTTTTCCCCCCCACACCCGAGCGTGACAGATAGAGTCAGAATCAGATCTAACATCGCCAAGGATAACCCCGCTGCTAAAATGTGTGTTAAGAAAGAACAGCCCTCATGGGAACTATGGAAAGTAGACCAATTCCTCCTCCTAGTTCAAGATGTCCTAAGGCATTTTGTAAAGCCTTAAGGGAAATTTGTAGCTACCAGTTTAGTCATCAAGGTGACCGTGCTAAAAGCCTTATTTAGGCCTTGGTGCTTGGAAGGGATTACAGGATGAAGCCACCCTTCTATCTGTGGGTGTCTCAGTATCGTGGAGGCGTTACAGTACATGACACCCCCACTCTCCATATACATCTTTGGCCATGTCAGGAGTATTTGAGGTCTTAGTGCAGACCTTTGGTTCTCTGATTATTACCGAGAGGGCAAGCTGCCAGCAGGTGGCAGCAAACAAAGCAGAGCTGTACCACATAGAATGGAGCTTTCCATTCCATTCTACCCCCCCTCTGGAGAGAAGTGGACTAGTCCCACTTCCTGCAGTAAGGGTGGGGACCAGTTAGTCATTTTAGTGTACCCCTAGCTAGGGGAAGGGTGTACAGGGGCACATCTCTGCTGGACATGCCCATGCCAGCCAGAGCACCTTAAGCTCTGCTGGCCAGGGAGGCAGACGCATTGAAGCCTCAGGAGCCAAGTTCCTTAGCTGAACATAATTCAGACTAAAGTGAGAAGTGCCGCATAAAGAAGAAGCAAAGATACTGAGTAAGCTTGTCAGTACAGCAGAGAGAAAAAGAGACAAAGCAGAGTTGAGTTTGCCTGCCATATCATGCTATAGCCTGCTGTAACCAAGACAAAGCCTTAAAACTGTTTGAAGAAACGTTTATTCAACTAAAACTGCCATTGAACTTCATCTCAAAGTCTGGACTCAAGTTATTCTTTCAAGTCCCTCAATTATTCCCCCTATTTATTGCTTCGGAGCCAAAGCCTGGGGTCCAGCGGTATCCAGGTAGGAGAACCGTGACACACATAAAGACGCATATAGGCACTACACCACTCGGCATTCCTACTAAACCTGGGACACGATAGAGTGGGACCTCGGGGGAGGCGTCCGTTGCATGTGTTAAGTTACAATTGAGCATCAAGCCTCAGTCGTCCATTTATGTATATTCAGTTTCCATACGACTGGAATTAATTTTTGGGGGGATTGTTAAATGTAATTAAACCAGCATACAGTATATATGTGATTACTATAAGACACAAGCTATACCAGCAGTCAACCTGTGTGTATTAATGAGAAATTGAGCATCCAGCCTCAGTTGTCCATTTATGTATATTTGGACAGTTGGAATAAAAAAATCTTTTGGGGGATTGTTAACCCCTTCAACCCCGTGCCTGTTTTCACCTTCCTGCCCAGGCCATTTTCTGCTAATGTGACATGTGTCACTTCATGTGGTAATAACTTTGGAACGCTTTTACTTATCCAGGCCATTCTGAGATTGTTTTTTTGTCACATATTGTGTTTCACGACAGTAGTGAATTTTTGGCAAAATATTTCCTTTTTATTTATAAAAAAAATTACCAAATTTAGCAACATTTTTGAAAAATTAGCAAATTTCCAAATTTCAAATTTTCTACTTCCAAAATACATAGTAATACCTCCAAAAATAGTTATTATTTTACATTCCCCATATGTCTACTTTATGTTGGCATCATTTTATAAATGTCATTTTACTTTTTTCGGACGCTAGAAGAAGCAATTTTTCAAATTTTCAACAAAATTATTTTTTTAAGCACCAATTCAGATATAAATTTTGAGGGGCTTACGTAATGGAAACCACCCATAAATGACCCCATTTTAGAAACTACACCCCTCAAATTATAATAAAAAAACGATGTTACAAACTTTGTTAACCCTTGAGGTGTTCCATAAGAATTAAAGGAAACTGGAGGCGAAATTTCAAAATTTCACTTTTTTGGTAGATTATTCATGTTAATAATTTTTTTCTTGCAACACAGCAAGGGTCCTGCAAAAATTTTTATTCTCTGACCTGTTAGAAAGGTGCATGATATAATCTGTAGTGAATGTCATTTTCTTATCAGTGACTGTTTCTGTGAGTAAAAACCTCTCTTCTTATTGTAGCTGGGTCATGTGACCAACTCTCTGACCTCCAACTGACCCAGGACAGAAAGCCAGTAACTGCTCTATTCATTCCTATGGGAGCCCCACTTTCAGTCTCATAGGAATACAGAGAATTAGACTTCCTGTCCACACATAAGTGTATGTGTGAGTTGGTGGGTCTAATTGCTGGTCACATGACACAGATAAGAAACTTCAGGATGATATCAAGTCAAAAATTTAGACACTGGTAAGAAAATGACATTCACTACAGACTATATCATGTACATTTCTAGCAGGACATGGAATAAAATTTTTGCCGGGAGTTCTTCTTTAACAGCAAACTAAACCTCAATATACATTACTCTGAATCTGCAGTTTACAGAAATACCTCCGCAGCACATCGAGGTGAAAACACCGATGCAGGCGTACGCAGCAGGGGTCCGGCTACTGGGCACAGCCGGTCCCCCACAGCTAATCGGGCGGACGCAGCTGGTCGGGAAGTCACTTCCCACAGCGCCGTACATGTACGGCGCTGGTCGGGAAGGGGTTAAATGTAATTAAATCAGCATATGGATATATACTACAGCTACTATAGCAATTTACCTGTGAGTGATAATGAGAAGTTGAGCATCAGGCCCCAATTGTCCATTTATGTAAATTCTATTTCCACATGGTTTGAATTTACATTTTTTTGGTACTTTTTCAATTTAATTAAACCAGCATATAGGTGATCAACACCAATACACAGGCCAGCACACAAGTATCTGTGAAGGATAACAAATTTAGGCCGAAGTCAGTTTACTATATTAACGCGTTTAAAAACTTTTTTAATTTTTTTTTTTTGAGGGGGGGGGGGGGCGGTCATTGATTATATTTACAGTAGCAGCATATCTACGTGATTACTACATCAATACACAGGGTAGTGAACAACATTATCTGAGAGGCCCAAAAATGCCTGGGCTATGGAAGGCTTCCAAACTAAAGAGCCAGAATGTGGGTAGTAGCAGCACCAACTATCTGTCCAGAAGTAGTAGTAGGCCGCAGTTGTCCCTGCTGGCTTCAGAAAGGCGCAGTATTAAAATTGAGAAGAAAGAGGATGAGATTTTGGATTGGATGGCTCACTCCACCTCTCAGTTGCAGCAGGATGACATGGAGGTGACTTCAGAGTCTGACACCGTGCCATGGAGCCAGGGGTCACTGTGTTCCTCCTGCTCTTCCTCCCTGCAGCCCCAAAGAAGGATTTCAGCGGAGTTCTCCCAGTCTTTACTGCTCCTCTCCTCTTCCTTTTTTCTAAGAAGTTGCAAGAAAACCCCACCACACCTTACCAGAGAATCTCCCTGTTGACGACTTCTGTGAGAAAACCATCACCGGCCACCCTAAGGAGATGGTTGGGAAGGAGGCTGGTGACTCCATGTATACCTTTGTTGATGGTAAAAGAGGCACCTGTAGCCATGGCATTGGTGGTGGGGACAGCAACAATGGCAGTCGGCGAAAATGCAGAGCAGGTGAGGGGGGCGCAGAAGCCCACCATGATATCTCACAGTCTGATAAAAGTGGCAGGAAAGGTGAGGTGATGACTGTGTGCTAGAGAAGAGCTGGGAGCCAGATAAGGGTGCTGAGGCAACATCCGTGGGGAAGGGCGGTGGCAGCAGCAATAAATAGCAGAGGCCACATACCTCACAAAGAACAGTCAGACCCACGTCTGCTTCAGGTTCTGGTGACTCTGCTGACGCTGTGGTTGGGTTAGGTCTAGCAACTGTGCAAGTAACTCTTGTATGCCTCTTTTTCTGCACAAGGCAGGCACACAAAACCACAGTGGTGTGCAATATCTGCAGGATTAAAATAAGCCATGGCCGTTCAAACATACAGTTATTAAAGGTACTGGAGGTCTATTGTAGCACATGAGGTGGCATCAACAAATCCTTTGGGAAAGTACAACTGGTAAGCATTCCCAATCAGAACAAGTCTGTCCTTCTTTTCCTGTTCTCTTTGTGACAGCCAACCCAAATCCCCAAGCAGTACACTATCTTTGTCATCATCACCTTCTTCTTCTCCTGCTAAGACTCCTCCTTGTCCTCGGCTCCATTGTGAGGCAACTATAATGGAAAATTTGCCCATGAAATAAAATTTCTCCTCCAGTAATTAGTTTGTCTACAAGCTGAACCCCCACCTGGCCATGTTGCTGGCATTGCAGTCGCTGTAATACCATTGTAGTAGAGCCTTGTACTCTTATGTGGCACAGAATGTGGGCCACTTCTTGCGATTCTCACTGTCCATCAAGCTGCACTCCACAATGGACACCTGGATCAGCTCTTATGGGCAGGGACAGTACATGTCTTTTACGGCCCACTGAGTCAATTTTTTTTCCGATGGTGTAGAGGCAACACCCCAGCAACCTGGCCAGCTCCTTTTGACCACCTCCCACCATATTATGGGGCTCTCTTCAACATCAAGCAGTCTGATAATTATTGGATAGCCATGCTTTTAGACCCTTGCTACCAAGGCAAAATGGGGGAATGTTTTCCTCTGGAGGACAAATTACATTACTACCATGGAACACGGTGTACGCAACTTACCGCAGCTTACAGCGAGCAGAGGCCTTCCCCCAGCATGTCTGAAAGGGAGGACCCCTTCCATCCGTGGCACAGCACGCTTTCTATCTTCTTTCTTGCCCAGCCTCCAGTGTCATCTCAGAGAGGGTTTTTAGCACCACAGGGGGCGTCGTGACACCCAAAAGTTGTCATCTGCCAGTGTGCAAAACATCGCTTTTGTCAAAATTAACCAAGCCTGGTTTCAGGAGGATTTTCACACTCCACTGGCTGATTCCAATGTATAGACCTTGCCCACTTCACCTTGCTGGCAGTGCCTCATCATGTTCTGTATGGCTGCTGCTGCCTGCATCATGATTCTAATGCCTCGCAATCATCAGTTTACATGTATGCAGCTTCCACATGGTTGAAATTTTAAAATTCTGTTTGGCATTGCTTACAGATCAAAGAAAGGGTAGGGAGTGGTTAAATTCTTTAAGATGCAGCATAAATGTATGTGATTACTGTATCAATACAGCCATTTTGTCACAGTCCAGGCAATGATGGGGCCTGCATCATGCCACTACTGCATGAGGGTCAGTTTCTGTGTAATTTTCACATGGTTGAAATTAATACATTTTTGGGGGGTGGGGGTTAAATTCCTTTAAGGCACAGCTTAAACTGTACTTGATTACTTGATTACTGCCTCAATACCACCATTTTCTCAGTCCAGGCAATACTGCAGCCTACATCATGCCACTGCCACTAATGCCTTCCGTGTACTCACTTTCCACACATGTCAAAATTATTATTATTATTATTATTATTATTTTATTATTGGGATTTGATTGGGGTGGGGGGTTAACACAGTTAAAATTTGAAAATGTTTTGGTGGGGTGGTTAACATGATTGAAATTTTATTTTTTTTTCTTGCCAGCCAGGCTGAATGCAATCAATAGACCTCTCCTTGCAGCTGGTGCCCCATCTTGCCACTCTTGCTGTCTGTCTGCCTACCTACCATCAGGTTCTGTACAGCTGCTGCTGCGGCCTGCGTCATGTCACTAATGCCACTTTCCAACCATCATGTTCCCCAAAGACACTTTTTTTTAATCTAATAAGACGTGTGTTTAAACATCACCTGCCCCTAACATACACGTGGTATGATAACACAGTCAAATGTGCGTTTACCCATAGCTATGTATATCAGTGTCACTCAAACATCATTTACTATTGCTATCATTGCGGTCCAGAGTTTGATGAATGGGATGTTGGAGGAAAGAAAAATCATAAAACAAAAATGAAAACCGATAACACGTTTTCCTAAAAATTATGGTTTAGGCCATATGGGACTCCCCTTTCATCCAAGTTGCACCTGTTGTGCATTTCCCATACCCTCTAGAGTCTGTGGTCACTCTTGCCAAAGAAGGAAGGGGTGCATAGCATTTCAAGCCTTGCATCCAGGGAAAGACTCGAATTCAACTGAGCTACTTGTGTCCCTCTCTTGTGTTTCTGGGACATTTTCATTGAGAGCCACAAGTGGGGGTTCCACTCTCTTGTGTCTACAATGTTTTAAGGATACACCAGCAGAGGTGAGCCTGGGTTTGTGCTAATGGGACTCTTGGCAAGAGCCACAAATCCAGGAATATCCCTCAAATGTGGATTCAAGGACTCGGATGAACTAGAATCCCACAGTTTGGGACTTTACTTAGTTTAGGGCACTAGCTATTATGTCCACCTGGCCTGCAGAATGATAGCGTAGGTAATGTATGTTCATGTATGCACTTATTCCCTTAACCTGGTCTCTTCACAGCAATGGGAGGGAGGGGGTTAGCATGAACATTGGTTTTATAAGGGAAAAAGTCACAGAAAAAATGTACAACACAATAGAAATGCAAACATTATATATGGACTAAGCCCTCATTCTGGTATGATAAAATCTAGTGCATTTGTCAGGACCGGCAGTCATTGCACCCGTTCTGCTGGCCCTGCCCCTGACTCTGGTGGCGAGGTGGTTGCCCGGGGTCAGGCTTCGTCCGCTATTTCGTCAGGCTCCTCCTCCAGCCGGCGGTCTCTGGCTGTGGATGCGCATCCCAGGCAGGTGACGCACGCAACGGTCATAAGTGCCAGGGACGTGGCTGGTGCGCACTCTCGCTCGCCGCCTGTTACTGGTCGCCGGAAAACGCGAGCAATATAGTGTCTGTTTATTTTCTGTTCATTGGTATCTCATGAGTTAAGTTTTTGTTCCTTGCTTCTCCTCCCAGTCAGCTGGTTGGGTGGGGTCTGCTAGGTATTTAAGGCCCTCTAACTTTTACCTAGCTGCCAGTGTTTGGAGTTTCCTTGCTACTACCTGGTTTGACATTGCTCTGCAGTTTAGACTCTTTTTGTTCTTTGACCCTTGGCGTGTTTTTTGACTACTTCTCTCTGCTTGCTGATTTTGTTCCTGACGTACTCTCCTGGTTTTGACGCGGCTTCCTGACTACCCATTTGGTTCTTGTTTGTCTTCCCATCCCCCGCACTTTTGTTAGTGTATTTCCAGTCTTCAGGTTGTCGGCTCAGGGGTTAGCCTGAGCGGGCAATAGGCAGGGAAAGGGGTTGGGATTAAGCTTAGGGATCACTTACCCCTTATCTGTGTATCCCAGCCCTGACAGCATTATTTTCTGTGATTTTTTTCTTTATAAATGTTGCCATGTACATCCGCATATTTAGTTATTATATAGCGCAGTGGTCAGAAGGAAAGGAGCGCCATACGGATTTTGGAGGCAGATTTTGCTAGAATGGTTTTTAGGCACCATTTTGTAATTGAGAGACCCTGACGTACCCCTACAGTGGAAACCCTCAAAAAGTGACCCCATTTTGGAAACTACACCCTTCAAAGAATATATTAAGGGGGGTACTGGCCACTTTGATCCCCTAAGCGTTTTATGGAATTTGGAAAAACTTGGCTGTGAAAATGAAAAGTTTCATTTCTTTCAATAAAATGTTGCTTTAGCCCTAAATTCTTCATTTTCACAAGGGGTAACAGGAGAAAAGCACCCCATAATTTGTTCCCCATTTTCTCCTGAATACGGCAACACCCAATATGTGGTGGTAAACTGCTGTGGGGGCACTCAGAACAGAAGGAGCGCCATATGGATTTTGCAGCACAGATTTTGATGGATTGGTTTGCAGGAGAAACTGATTTTTATTTTTTTGAGTTATTGTCTTATGTGGGGACTCATTTTTTGTGGGATGAGGTGATGTTTTCATTGGTACCATTTTGGGGTACATAAGACTTTTTGATCGCCTGCTATTACACTTTTTGTGAGGCAAGGTGAAAAAAAATGGCTGTTATGGCATAGTTTTTTAAAAAATTTTTTACAGCATTCACCTGGGGGGCCATCTCATGTAATATTTTTATAGAGCAGGGTGTTACGGATGCGGCGATACCCAATATGTCAAACATTTTTATTTTTGGAAAGTTTTACACATTAGATGCATTTTTGAACAGAATAAAATCTTTTTTTGTGTTGCTATTTTCTGAGAGCCATATTTTTTTTATTTTTTGGGCGATTGTCTAAGGTAGGGTCTACATTTCTGCGGGACAAGATGACGGTTTGATTGGTACCATTTTGGGGTAAATAAGACTTTTTGATCGCCTGCTATTACACTTTTTATGAGGCAAGGTGAAAAAAATGGCTGTTATGGCATAATTTTTTTAAAAACATTTTTACAGCATTCACCTGGGGGCCCATCTCATGTAATATTTTTATAGAGCAGGTTGTTACGGACGCAGCGATACCCAATATGCCAAACATTTTTATTTTTGGAAAGTTTTACTTTCTTTTTGGGCGATTGTCTCAGGTAGGGTCTACATTTCTGCGGGACGAGATGACGGTTTGCTTGGTACCATTTTGGGGTAAATACGCCTTTTTGATCGCCTGCTATTACACTTTTTGTAAGGGAAGGTGACCAAAAACAGGCTATTTTGGCACAGTTTTTTTTTTTTACTGTGTTCACCTGGCGGGGTGGATCATGTGATATTTTTATAGAGCCGGTCGATACGGACGCGGCGATACCTAATATGTCTATTTTTATTTTTTTCACTATTTATTACAATTTTTTAAATATTATTTTGTGAAAAGGACACTTTTTTTTTGGAACCTGAAACTTTTTCTTGTAAAACTTTATTTTTTCACTTTTTTTCACTTTCTTTTTTTACACTTTTTTAACTTTTGGGGTCTGATCCCCTTTACAATGCATTACAATACTTCTATATTGTAATGCATTGGCTGGAAGTGCCACATCGCATGTGCCACGGTCAGCACTGACCGTGGCACATGAAGGGTTAATACGCCCGCATCAGTGTTTTCACCGATGCAGGCATACGCAGCAGGAGTTCAGCTACTGAGAACAGCCGGGCCCCCGCAGCTGATCGGGTGGGCGGAGCTCCTGCACCCACCCGATCAGCGCGCCGTAGTACTACGGCGCTGGTCGGGAACTTACAGCTGTTTGCTGTCAATACACTAAAAATATGGTGTTCAGAATGAATGCTATATTAATAAAGCACCTGTTCCTGTTATTCATAAATGGAAGTCAGATGAAGCAGAATGCAACTATTTCTCATGCAAAAATTTCTCAATTTAAAATTATTGTCTGAGTGATTAGCACTGATTAACTTTCTTCAGGATAGGTCATCATTATGTGATCTGTGGAGGTCTGACACCCAACACCACCGCCTCCTCACAGCTTACCAAGAACTTTGGACAGCAGCTATACTTGTTATTGCAGCCTAGCTACATTCACTTGAATGGGACTAAGCTGGGGCTAGGCCAGGGATCAGCAACCTTCGGCACTCCAGCGGCTATGAAACTACAATTCCCAGCAAGTACACTTACTCAGCTATTCTTGTAACTCCCCTAGAAGTGGAAGGAGGATTCTGGGAGTTGTAGTTTCATAACAGCTGGAGTGCCGGGGGTTGCTGAGCCCTGGCCTAGGCCATCCAGCCAATGAACTCAACATTACTAGCCTAAGAAGAGGCCACAGTGCACACAACAGTGGTCACAGTCTCTTCAAACAGATGATCGGAGGGGGTGCCAGGAGTTGACCCACACTGATCATATTTTGATTACCTATCCTTAGGATTAAACACCTGAACACCGTTTAATTAAAAAAAACAACAAATTCTACAGAAATCTCATGGGGAGGAGGGCCCATACTAAGTTCTCCTATAGGTCTCAGTGATCTGTTTATGCTCCTGGCACAGTCCCTTTAACACTACAATAACAGTTTAAAGGTAGCAGTGGTGGGTTTTGGTGAGAAAAGGTTTCTGAACTTTTAGGGTACATTCACACCACCATATTTTCGATCCTCATTTTTTTGCAGATCACACACAGATTCATTTCTATAAAGCTGCGAAAAATGCACACAGGACAAGGACAAAAATAGGACTTTTGTCAATAGATCCTATAAAAATGTATTCTGCAGATCGGCAATTTTTGTGGACCTTAAAATGGATAATGTCATGTGAATGCTCCCTAAATGAAAGCCTGCAGGCAGGGAAAGGGGCACTACAGGTCAAACTGAAAAACATTCTCCTATTGACCTATATTGCAAAATTTCATATCTTCACAAAGTGGCAATGACCTGATTAAGCATAAAAAATGGAATTTCTGTAATTTCATTATACTACAGATATATTTTAAATATGTGAAAATTGTGATAATTGTTTATATTCTACAGCTTGAGGATACCAATATTTATCATCGGCATAGTTTTGTATTTAACTCACAGACGAACTGTAGCAATAATGTGTAGTAAGAAAAGCACATAATAATAATAATAATAATCTACGATGCAGTCTAGTAATTATGTTTGAAAAATGTGTTGCAATTGTCAAACATGTCAAAGCATTGAATGCCAAAGTAAGTTTAAAGGGGTTTGAGTGTACATCATGCCCCGAGTTCACTCATACGTAGGGGTGATGGATGTAAGAATTATTTTACCTGGTTCACTTATATCTGCACTCCTTTGCAATGATAAATATCTAACCATTAACGTTACCTTCTGTCTGACTAAAATAATAGGTGATTATAATCTCATACCTTGAAATGCTGCTCTAATTCTTATATTCAAGGAGGCACAACCTGAAAAATAACATAAAAAGATATCAAAACTAGCGTTAGATGGTAAGTATAATGGATTAGTTAGAGCTGGGACCTGTCATACTGTCTCTAATGTGCTGGCCACAGGTACTTCTTGGCTTCATTATTCACTATGATTTGTGAATCATCATCTCCGGGGATAAGAAATAATTTTAAGGTTGTGACCTGTGAAAAATGAGCAATTGATTAACAGGAATTGTTATTAAACCATAGTACTGCCCTTACATTTTGGCAGTCACTGATGGCCATTTTAAGGCGGGCACTGCCCACTGACACTGTTATTAATGCAATTGCAGGAAACTAGAAGAAGACCTAATGATTTTGATCCTATGAGTGTAATTTATAAGGACAGTAAGTAAATAATGTCCTGCCACTACGATACAGACTGTCAGTTTATGATTTATCTTTAAAAAAGTTTTTTAGTGAATTTCTAGGTCAATTGAAGAGAAAAATAAGATTCGGCATGTGACATTGGTCATATGATACTAAATCAACAGTAACAGCCAAAAACAACACCTACTGTAAAGGCATCCGTATACATTAGGGTGCATTCACATCACTGTTTAGCTTTCCGTTCTTCTGTTCCGTCAGAAGAAGAGAGAGAGAAAAAAAAACAGGATGCTGTAAAAAAAAAAAATGGATCCTGTTGCATCAGTTATGCATAGGATTCAAACGGATCCATTTTTTTAAAGGATCCAGTAAAAAAACGGATCCTGTTGCATCAGTTGTCATCTGTTTGAGCCATTTCCATTTGAGATCCGTTTTTTTAGATGAAACCAAAAATACTGTATGCAGGACTATTTTCCCCGTCTAAAAAATGGATCTCAGACTGAAATAGCTCAAACGGATGACAACTGATGCAACAGGATCAGTTTTTTTTACTGGATACTGTTTTTTTTTCTTCCTCTCTTCTTCTGAGGGATCTGAAGAACGGAAAGCTAAACGGTGATGTGAATGCACCCTTAGAAGACTGTTGGCTGAACCTGTCAATTTTGGTGGCATAGGCTGGGGTGTACCAACTCTCCCTCAACAGCAGATGGTGGGGAAAAGGGAGGATTGGGCATGTTTGATTTCAACATGACCTGATCCTTTGTTCCCACAGCAGACAAGCCAATACCAGAGGAGTATGGCAGCTGCTTATTTCTCTGTCCTCATGCTGAGCATGCATATGGAATCATGGAGAATACCAGTTGGCCAAAAGCTATTGGTGATGTATTGTCTCCTTAAGATATCAAACTAAATGAGACATATAAGCAAATGCTTAGCAACAAAATAAACTTTACTATTTACTGACAAAGTATATAAGACAGGGGTGGACTGGCCATAGACCCTACATTGAAAAAAGTCGTCTAAAATGGCAGAGAAGTGCTCAAAACCCCATATGCTGTTGCGCATATCAAACCGGGGGAGCAAATCCTGCACATGTGATCCGTTGCTAACAGCAATCCCCAGCAAAAATGCATACAATGGAGGATGCCTGCAGCAGACCACATGTACCACAAAGACATCCTACACAGGATAGCCAAATGTGCAGATGTGACAAACTATATAATCAAACAAATCACGGAAAGAGGTGCACTGTAACGGTAAATGTAATTGATGATATATGGCTAAACCCTCACACTGATGTTAAAATGAGACTTTCACCAATATATTCTTATATCAAGAACATATCGGAGCCCGAGCACTGCGTCAAGGTATCTCAGAGTGGCAAGGGACCTAGCGCTAACCTACCTATGCCATATGGGTAATTACGGAAGGGGCATACAGGCCAACACACAGCGACCAACTCCTAGTTACCTCCAGCGTGAGATCACACATCCAATGGGAGGAGGGAGGAGACTGTGAGTCCAACCTACCAATGACTCATGTGACTCAGGCTGCACAGGTGAAACAGAATGTTACCATAAGATCTAAGTCTAGGCACATTCAAACCTGGAGTTGCCACACCTCCAGTTGTAAATGTCCAAACACAATCACGGAAAAAAAAAAGTGGTCTAAAATGGCAGAGAAGTGCTCAAAACCCCATATGCTATTGCGCATATCAAACCAGGGGAGCAAATCCTGCACATATGATCCGTTGCTAACAGCAATCCCCAGCAAAAATGCACACAATGGAGGATGCCTGCAGCGGACCACATGTACCACAAAAAACATCCTACACAAGATAACCAATTGTGCAGATGTGACAAACTATATTATCAAAAAAATCACGGAAAAAGGTGTACTGCAACGGTAAATGCAATTGATGATATATGGCTAAACCCTCACACTGATGTTAAAATGAGACTTTCTGCCATTGTAGACCACTTTTTTCCATGATTGTGTTTGGACATTTACACCTGGAGGTGTGGCAACTCCAGGTTTGAATGTGCCTTGACTTAAATCTTATGGTAACATTCTGGTACACCTGTGCAGCCTGAGTCACATGAGTCATTGGTAGGTGGGACTCACAGTCTCCTCCCTCCTCCCATTGGATGTGTGATCTCACGCTGGAGGTAACTAGGAGTTGGTCGCTGTGTGTCGGCCTGTATGCTCCTTCCGTAATTGCCCATAAAGCATAGGTAGGTTACCGTTAGGTCCCGTGCCACTCTGAGATACCTTGACGCGGTGCTCGGGCTACAGTATGTTCTTGATATAAGAATATATTGGCGAAAATCTCATTTTAACATCAGTGTGAGGGTTTAGCCATATATCATCAATTATATTTACCATTACAGTGCACCTTTTTCCGTGATTAGTTATATTGTAGAAAGTTATAAGTCCATCTAGTTCAACTTATTCTCCTCCAACGTTGATCCAGAGAAAGGCAAATCCCTTTGAAGCAGGCAAAAATCTACAGATTACAGATTTGACAACCATATTGAAATCTTGGATCAACAACCCATTTCCAGTAATCTAGTCCGCATAACTTTCAATATTATTAATTCTAAGGAAGGCATCCAGTAAGTAGGAGTCCAGGTTAGAAAAGTGACTTGTTATACAACACTTATACTTACTGTCTGGACTGTGTTGTTCTGTGTTGAAAATTATGTAAAAATGTAAATGCTGGCTTATAGGAGACCAAAGTGCAATTGCCTTCAGTCATCAAATTATATAAAGAACAGAGTGGATAATATTGTATATAATAAAAATTGATATCACTTACTGGAATAACTATTGTGATAAGAATTAGGCAGACTGCATCATACCGAAATATAGGCATCAATATAAAAAGATAAGTTCTAAAACACTTAAACAGTGACCTCATTTAGCTGTGAAAACAATGATTCCAGTCCTTTCCAGTCTGATGATGATGCCCTGGTAAACTGTAATTCACATCAGAGTCCTATAAACATTGATTGCTTGTACCATCTCCTCCGGCAGGTATTAAGAGCAAAAAATTGAGTCATGATCTAAGAGATATAAATGAAAAATGATTACATTTCAACACATAGAAATACAAAAATGTGTTCCATTTCATAAACGGTGACCTCTATCACCAGGCTGGAAAAAGAACTATAGATGGCCTTCATGTTGTAGGCAGCTCCAAATTGACAGAAGGCAGGGCAACATAAGTAGGCAGGGCCAACACAATTAGGCAGGTCAACACAGTGTAGCAGAAAATACCACCTCAGCAGAACTAAATACCACAGTGAAGCACAAAATATAACTCCAGCAGCAAAAAAATACCTCTCCAGAAGCTGACATTCCATAGTTGTCATCAATAACTGTCACATTCTGTATTCCTCCTCTATTTGTTTCTAATTAAGAAATGGAGCTGGGGGCTTAGGAGCTAAGATGCAGGCCACAGTACCAAGACAGCCCTACTTTTAGCATGCTACCTGGAGTGCGCTAGTAATGATCCCTATAGTGCTCCCAGTAGTATGCTTCCCATGTGGCCAAAGTCACCATCTGCGATGCAGGACACAGGCCTCTGCCAGCTTTTGTTCCTGCGCCATTTCTACAGTGCCTCATATACTAATCCATGATCTATGAAGGTGAACAGCAAGGCTATGTCACAGTATTCAACTACTTCACCATCCTGAGCACAGTAATGCAATTACATTCAGGAGGGCACATGTGACCTCTGGGCTGGTACATAAGTATCTGATGCTCCCAGTGTTAGCTAATGCTGAGAGCATCAGATCAGTATGAACCCAGCCAAGAGCGAGGAGGAGTACATGGTTTTAGGTTTAGCTACTTTCAAAGGTCTGGGGGTGGTTTACTGGGTCCCAAGGGTTTGTCTGCAGAGTGACTGCAAAGGGTTAACTAATGTCATATTATATTGCTTAGTTAAATGTTGTGATTTGCTATGTTTGTCTACCTAATGGCATTGTATGAACCATTCAGAGGGTGAAAATTTGGCTCCTCCTGTTCAGTTGTCAGGAGATGGACCTAGATCCACCCCCTGGTTAGGCTGTTGTGAGTCTAGCTGTGCTACAGTGAAGACCTAGATGTTCAAGTCCCTCAGAGCTAGACCTGAGCTCAAAGAACCTTGATATTGATATTTAAACTTCTACAGCTAAGGAAGCTACTTAATCATCAAAAGTGCTCTATAGAGCAGAAAATTAGAAGGTCCATAATCTACAAGGCAGTGCATTGGAGTTAGTAAAGTAGTGTGCACATTTATAGCTTATAGACCTTACTGCTGTGAGAGGGAACAGTGCTAACGCGGTCTTCCAGACTTGGAGATGGTTTGGGCACCTCTCAGCCTGGGAATTTCCAAAATCATTTAACCAGAACCTCATTGCATGCCTCAGGTTCTACAGAGAGACTTTTGAGAGAGACAAAGAGAAGGAGTACTTCAACCGTCATCATTGATGTTTCCATATGCTGCTATTGTGGACAGCGTGATATTTGCCTTGGGACTGTGCTGTGTTATTACTCCTATCCTGCATTTTAGTAAAGAGAGACTTATTTATTTACATCAACTATCCTAGTTACTGACTACACCAATCACCGGTCACTGCACCTTGCCCCCAGACCAACACCCAACATAAAAGCCACTCAAATTACCACCAAGTAGAAGCCCCAATACCAATTACTAGAGTAATTTATAGTTACCCCTAAACATATGAAATTTGGAGGATGAATCAGTAGGTAATTAAGAACAATGAGCCATTTCTTCCTGATAACTGCCTGCCAAACAGAGGAGGTGAGAACTGCATTTATCGGCTGCAATCATCTCCTCTGTATGGGGATGAGTGATCTCTACTGAAGCCGCTTGTGCCTATGGAGAATCACTGTTCTAGGCAGAGGATTGGTATTGACACAAGACAATCTGCTGCCAAGAAATGATGATATAGGTGACCACATCAACAGTGCTTTCACCCAGTGAACAAGTGTTTGCTTATTCATCAAGTATAGGGACTTATACAGTATAGGGACTCTTTTGGGGGGAATTTATCATTCCTCCTTCACCTGTTTTCTAGTGCTAAAAAGTTGCAAAACCGATGTGACTTTTTAAATGCCATTGAGACTTTTTTACGACGCCCTCACTAGTTTTTGAAAAGGGGGCTTGGTGAGGGCACTGTGTACGCAGGCACATTTATTATTATTTATGCGAGAAGCTAGTGTACATTGACGACTGAAATCTACAACAGCTAAGAGCTGACATAGATTTCGGTCTGGAACATGGACTACTAGAGGAGGCATTTCATTTATGAAGAGGTCTGCACGTCTTCATAAATTACATGTCTCCTCCTGCAGCGCAGAGCCCATTAGGACTGGCCTAGCGTACATCGGGCTTGATAAATCAGCGGCTTTATACATTTTTCAATATTTGCATTGTGAAACAAGGTTGGGGGAAGTGCTAGGATATTTTTTTTTGCATTTTATTGAGATGGAACAGTTTGGTATTACATAATGCTGCCACGGAGAATCTAGGAATCTTTCCAGCGCTTTGATCTATACAAATATTGATTAGCTGCCATAATATATCTTTTCTTTTCTTCTGATTGTGTCCTGCTTCTATTTACCGGCTTACAAATCATCAAGTATTTACAAGACTGAAAACTGAAAAATGTACTGCATTTAAAGAGAAATGCAGTGTAATCTGCAGGCTGCATGTTAAGGAGCAGGATTTGCTGAGCAGATTGATATATAGTTTTGTGGGAAAAGACTCAACAAAACATATAATTTATATATTACTTTATTCTCTGATCTTCCTGACTTTAGTTGTTCACAGAGGAGGTGTTATTAGTGACTGACAGCTATCTATGTAAACACACTTACACAGAAAATGCCAACAATTACTGATAACATTTCCCCCATGTACACTATCAATGACTGACAGCTATATCTGTATACACACTTACACAGAAAATGCCAACAATTACTGATAACACCTCCCCCGTGTACAACTATCAATGACTGTCGGCTCTCTATGTATACACACTTACACAGAAAATGCCATTAATTACTGAAAACACCTCCCTATTATACAAGTATCATTGACTGACAGCTATCTCTGTAAACACACACAGAGAATGCTATCAATTACTGATAACACCTCCCCGAGTACAAATACCAGTGACTGTGAGCTCTCTATGTATACACACTTACACATAGAATGCTATCAATTACTGATAACACCTCCCCTGTGTACAACTATCAGTGACTGACAGCTATCTCTGTATACACACTTACACAGAGAATGCTATCAATTACTGATAACACCTCCCCCGAGTACAAATACCAGTGACTGTGAGCTCTCTATGTATACACACTTACACATAGAATGCTATCAATTACTGATAACACCTCCCCCGTGTACAACTATCAGTGACTGACAGCTATCTCTGTATACACACTTACACAGAGAATGCTATCAATTACTGATAACACCTCCCCTCTGTACAACTATCAGTTACTGACAGCTATCTCTGTATACACACTTACACAGAAAATGCCATCAATTACTGATAACATCTCCCCGGTGTACAACTGAAGTCAGAAAAAGTAGCAATTTTCTGAATATTTTCCCATAAAATTATATATCAATCCACTCAGCGTCTCTTCCTCTATAATATACTGCCTGCATTAAAGAGTACCCTCAACTTTAAACACTATTTTACAGCTTCTATATACATGTAGTTATAATTTAAATGGAACGTCAAATACTTGTGTAAATACTTATCTTGCACTGACCCAGAGAAATAACCAAGCAATGGTCTGTATAAGGGTTCATTCATAAGCAGCAGAGCAGATTTTTGTCCCATCCATCCAAATCTAGCTTGCAGATATATGCATATAAGCCAACAGTCACAATTTTTCCAGGGAATCCTGCAAATCGAACCATGAAACTTTACTACTTAAAAGTTGGTAAGGTATGCATGTGCTGACAACCAGGACATCCAGATTTAGATAATTGGAACTGTTTAGTTGTGTACATTTCTACAACAAATCTGCTGAGTGTGAACATACCCTTATAGTCCATAGCGGTACTTGCAGTTCAGCTGATTGTTAAAGGGGTATTCTCATCTTAGACAATGGGGGCATATCGCTTGGATATATCCCTGTTGTCTTATAGATCGGAGGGGGGAAAGCTGCGCCTGGAGGCTACCACCAGGCGCAGCTCCCCCTCTGCTCCCATAGAAATGAATGGGAATGCACTGTGCTATTTTCGCCGGCCCCATAGAAAGGAATGGAGGGCGTCTGCGCATGCGCAGTGCACCCTCCTTTACTTTGGGCGCTTCATTATCGATATAGGTGCGGGTCGCTGGGACCTGCACCTATAAGACAATGGGGACATATCCTAGCGATATGCCCCCATTGTCAAAGATGAGAATAACCCTTTAACGTAACTGTATGTTAGTTGGCCCACATCACTAGTTTTTTATGTCAATTAACTGTCCTCAGAGGTAGACCACTGAGGACAGTGATTGGCGGCAGTGGTGGTAACTGAAGTAAGGCGGGAGTATAACAATGATTTTTTTTTAAGGCAATCGGGGGGCTTTTCCAAGATTATTAATTAACTCCAACAACCACATAAATGAACTCCAATCCACATAAAAAAATTGAATAAGTTTGTGCTGATCCAGACATGTCATGTATTGCTTTAGCAGCAGTTAATTGTAGAAGTGTTGCTTTGAAGCTACTTTCACATATGCATTTAAATGATGGGGCAGGCTGTGCGAGATACTGCCATTCACTGCCGGAGTCCATTGACTTTAATGGGGCCTGGCAGGGATCGGGCCAGTTTCCAGCATGAGTTTGTCAACTTTTTAAGTAGATTATTTCTATATTGACTTTACGGGCAGAACCAAACGTAATGGCTGAGATGACTTTGTTTTCCGTCCAGCATAATGGAAACCAGATGGATCCGTTATCCTTGCCTATATACTTTTATTATGACGGATCAAAACGTAATGCCGCTAAAGGTGTCCGTTTTGATTTCAGTCCTATGGATTCCGTTTGGACATCGTTATAACGGAAAGCCAGAACAGAATCCATAACGGTGATGTGAACGAGCCCTTAACAGGGTATCACCTTCAAGTTCGTACAGTTTTGGCTTTAGGAGGCAAACGCATTGTGGCTGCCCAGTGAAAACCCAGCATTATCAAATGATGCTTAACAGTGTTGGTCGAGCACCTGGGTGGCCGAGGGGGTTCTTGAGTGCTCAGCCGAGCACCCGAGCATAATGTAAGTCAATGCGACTAAACCAGGCACCCCCCGCTCTTCCGGTGCCTGGTTTAAAAAGGTCCCCCAAGTAAAATAAAAAAATTCCCAAAATGTTCCAATAGCCCTCAAAAGGGCTTTTATTTGTTTTTAAAATAAAATCTATCCCTGCCTAGCCATTTCTGTTCCTACACTATCTGTCCCTCCTTGCGACAGCTCTCCCTGACTAACACTGGCCGGGAAGGCGTTAACGGGCTGCTATATAGCACCCGATGACGCGTTCCCGGCCAGCCAATCAGTGTTATGCCAGTAGCTAAGATGGCTACTGGCATTACACTGAATGCCATCCCTCCCCACATGCTAATTAATTAGCGTGCAGGGAGGGGACTCGAGCATGGCACTCGAGTACACCCGGTGTTCGGCCGAACACCGAGTGGACCCGAGCGCCATCATGCTCGGCCGAACAGGGAGTTTAGCCGAGCATGCTCGCTCATCACTAATGCTTAGCCATCTAATAGAAAACAGCTGTGGGCTGCATGGCTGCCTGGATTTTGGCTGGTTCTTGGCCACCCACAGGCCACTACATCTTGTTTTACACCAATTGCACTATGAGATAGCTTTGTCCTCATTGTTTGTCTTTCCAGGAAGCATTCAGATAGTATATCTTCACATCATTAAGGTATTCATTATTTTTTTTCTCATTACTTTTATGCTTTGAATACATTACACATACCTGACATCAATGCAAGCCACGGAAAAGGCGTGGTTCCAAAGCACATAGCTGACATTGCCTGCAAGGCAAATTAATGCTTCTTCATTTAGAGCATGTTTTTCTTTGTTTGTATATTTATCTATATAACAAAATTAAAGCAAAGTATGTAAGATTTTCAATATGTTGTATGTTCTTTTGGCACAGAGTTTGGAAAATTATTCCAAAAGTTAAATATCCTCCAGGGCTATTGTATAAATTACAAGTGGTAGTGAAGAATAATGTGTCTATTCTTTGAAAGATCATGAATGATGAAGTACTGCACACCCACAAAAATCTCACTGTAAGAATACCGATCTGGAAGTGATAGCATGAGGGCACTTTCACTGCTATACAATAGATTAAAGTGTGATCTACATTACAGCATTGGCTAATATTTTCTGGTAACCCTTATGGCCACATAGAATATGAAGAGTAATTTAGTGTATTCAGTGCTTGGACATATTATAGTCGCTCCTCATATACAATAGCATTTAACTACGAAGACAATGGTCTATTTTTGTGTCCATGTCATCGGTTGGAATCATTTACACAATTTTTGGAATAAACTTTGTAAGAGGTCCCACTCTTACAAAAATTGTAGACTGCAATACATGCTAAAGTCATCCAAAAGCCACCAAACCATGCTGATATCTAATGTAACATCAAACTAACATATACATGCCTTGGATTATACATGAGAAGTACATTGTATTGACAGAGCAGTCCGTAACCCTTTCCTTCTTCTACATCCTCTCCCATCACTTGGTTAAATTTTATAGATATATGTCTTCTTGCAACTGTACTATGTAACTACATGTTTTGAGACACACCCTCTTTTAGATCTGTAGACTGTAAACCTGAAGTGTGCTCATTGCCAGAGCTCTACTGCCCATTTGTGCATTCCGGCAAATGCAGATGGGGCAGCCTTCCAACTGGACCTGTGTCCTCTCTCTCTTCTTTTCTTCCATGAGTGGCACACTGTGCACTCCCTGTATTACACAGCCTACTACAGTCACTGAATTTAGTAGGCTATGTAGCGCAGTGAATGCATTATGCAGTGGCAGGCTGTAATGCCGCTGTGCCCGGAATCTTCCATCATGTTCCCAGTCCTCAGGTAGACCTCACCTTTTCATCGTTGCCCCTCCTATCATCTTCCGGCTTCTTGCTGCATTGCTTCTTCTACTTCCTTTATTTTGTGAGGCTGTAAACCCATCACCTGCACATTTCTTTCCTGTGTGATAGCTTGGAAGGATTGGCTCTCCTAGGGCTGGCCTTAGGGGTGGGAATCTGCACTTCACAGTGTACATAACTTCTCTCCAGTGAAAGAGGTACTGGTCCCACCAATGTAGTAGGTTGCCTGCCATCCCCACAAATCGCTTGGCCTCTACAATTTCCTTGCCTCTCATTTTGTTGGCAGCTTAATATTCTTTTCCTTGTGTTGCAGGCTTCAGATGTCTCCTGTGTTTCATTTTCTTATCTTCTTGTATGAGATGTAGGAGCTATTAGCAACTCTTACCTTCAGAAAGTTCCTACATCTTATTACATGTGAGAAGAAACAGAGAGTCTCCTCTCCATGCTAATAACCAGCTGGAGCTACTTGGTTTGAACTGCTGACAGCTCCTGGCACTCATACAAGGAGGTTTTCAAGAAATACTATGGTCACATCCAGAACCTCAGCCAGCAAACTCAGAAAATGCTACCAGTGTTCCCTATGGTTGGTAGGAAGATAAGGCTACCCCTAGGTTCTGAACTAGACCCCATCAGGAGGTTGGATAAACTTGGTTGCTAGGGACCCAGGTTACGTCTAGAGTAAGGTATCAGAAAACTGGTGCAAAATTGATAGAAGAGACCTACCAGAATGACTGGGGAGGGCAAAGAGTAGTAGACTAGTAGGTCAAAACCAGAGAGACAGATAGTGACAAAACAGCGGACAAGGAGTTAATCCAGAAACAAGCCACAGTCAGAATACCAGGAGAATCTGTAGAATCCAAATCAGCAAACGAGGGTTAATTCAGAAAACAAGCCATAGTCTGATTATGGCCCATGCACACAACCCTATTTTTGGTCCTATCCGCACATGGACCCATTTGTGTTTGTGGGGCGACAAAAAATATGGATAGCACATGGATGTTGTTTGTGTGCTGTCTGTATCCCTGCAGTTCTTCCACAAATTATAGAACAAGTAGAACATTTTGAAGACAAGAAAGAACTTGCGGCATGCACACGACCAGTATACGCAACCAGTATACACATTTTGTGGATCTGTGCTTTGCGGACCGTGTGCATTTAGCATTACCCGGAATAAAACTGCATAAGTAATCAAAGGTAATAGCAATCACTCAGTTGCCATTTTAACCCCTTCCCTACCAGTGCCATACTGTACATGTACAACACTGTTGAAATAAGTTAACAACCATTGCCTTACTATTATGACATGCTGATTAAACAGGGAGAGGAGCAGACAACTGGGCCGCTGCTGTAACCCCTTAGATGATGCAGTCAATGCTGAGGGAAGGAGCTCCCTCTCTGGCCCCTTTGGCTCCCAGTTATAGCGGCATATGATGCCTAGACTGAGTCTCATAGGCAATTGTCAGTGTAATACTGACAGTCACAATGCATTACAACTCACTATGTAATGTAATGCATTGTAGAAGGTAAAAAGTTGAAGTCCTCTAATGGAACAAAAATAAAAGGAAAAAGCGTTTTGTAAAAATAAAAAGTTTTAAGTAAAAAAGTGCCCCTTTCCAGTCTTCAAGCCATTTACAATTGAAAACAATGAATAAAAATTTGGAATATTAGATATTACCATGTCTGCAAAAAACAGCTGTATAAAAATATCATATGATGTACCCTTGTCAGGTGAATGCCATAAAAAAGTGCTAGAAGAGCCCTTTTTTAGTCACCTCGCAAAAAGCATAATATTGAGCGATCAAAAAATCATATGTTCCTGAAAATGGTACTAATGAAAAGGTCAATTTATCCCACAAAAAACAAGATCATTGCCAGAAAATAAAAAAAATATGGCTCTCAGAAAATGGCAACACAAAATGTATATCTTAGTTGTGATCGTCCCTCAGTCATCTTTTTTTCTAAACTGAATAAAACTAATTTTGATAGTTATACTGTAGTCCACCCATTCCAGTTATTACTTGCCCTCCTCTGAACCCTCTCCAGCTCTGCTATGTCTGCCTTGCTCACAGGAGCCCAGAACTGTACACAGTACTCCATGTGTGGTCTGACTAGTGACTTGTAAAGTGGCAGGACTATGTTCTCATCACGGGCATCTATGCCCCTTTTGATGCAACGCAATCTCTTATTGGCCTTGGCAGCAGCTGTCTGACACTGGTTTCTACAGCTTAGTTTTCTGTTCACTAAAATTTCCAAGTCCTTTTCCATGTCAGTGTTAACCAGTGTTTTACAATTTAGTATTTACTGGTAACTTGCATTATTCCCTCCTATTTACATAACCTTACATTTGTCAGTGTTAAACCATATCTGACACTTTTTTGCCGAAGCCCAGATCCAGATCCATCTGTACCAGTGTACTGTCCTCTTCTTTGTTAATTGCTTTACACAGTGTAATGTCATCTGCAAAATTTGATATTTTACTGTGCAAGCCTTATACAAGATCATGAATAAATATATGTAAGAGAATAGGGCCCAATACCACCCTCTATGGTACCCCACTAGTGACAGTGACCCCTCCAATACTGATCCCTGTGGTACCCCACTAGTGCCCCTCCAATACTGACCCCTGTGGTACCCCACTAGTGACAGTGACCCAATCTGAGTGTGTACCATTAATAACCACCCTCTGTTTTCTATCACTGAGCCAGCTACTTACCCACATGCACACATTTTCTCATTTTATGTAATAACCTTTTATGTGCCACAGTATCAAATACTGGAGAAGTCAAAATATATGACAGCCATTTACTCCCCCCAGTCAAGTCTCCTCCTCATAGAAACTGACTAAATTAGTTTGCCGGGTTATACTCTTATTTTCATTTAGGTACTCCAGGATAGTATCTCTTAGAAAACCTTCAAACAAATTTCCCACAACAGATGTTAGACTTTCCGGCCTATAGTTTCCGGGCTCTGTTTTTGACACCTTTGTGAATATTGGCACCACATTTCCTAAGTGCAAATCCTGTGGAATACTTCCTGTCATTATAGAGTCCTTAAATATCAGAAATAAAGGTGGTCCATTACATTACTTAATTCTCTTAGGATACAGGGGTGTATGCCATTTGGACCTGGTGATTTGTCTATTTTAATCTTTTTAAGATGCTGCTGCACTTCTTCCTGGGTCAGACAGGCCACTTTAATTGAGAGTTTACTTTGACACTCTGCATTTCATCTGGCAGCTTATTTTCTTCAGTGAATACAGTGGAGAAAAAATATTTAATAGATTTGCTTTTTCCTCATCATTCTCAATAATTCTTCCCTCATCACTCTGTAAAGGGCCAACACTTTCAGGTTTAAACTTTTTACCATTTACTGTATATAATTGATGAACATGTTAGAGTTAGTTTTACTCTCTTTGGCAATGAATCTCTCTGTCTCCAGCTTGGCTGCTTTTATCTGTTTTATACATGTTTTTCAATGCTTCCTCTGTACCTTCCTGTTTTATTGATTTAAATGCTTTCTTTTTGTCATTTCTTGCTCCCTTTACATTTCTATTTACCCACATTTTTCTTGTTCCTCACGTATTTGTTCTTATATGGTATGTAACTTTCAATATTAGAGTTTAAGATGTTTTTAAAAATATACAATTTTGTGGCGGCATTTTTATTTTTTAGGACATTCTGCCAGGTAGTGAGGCTACTGGACTCTCAGCTGGTCAAATTTAGTTTTACTTTTAAAAAATGCTTTTTTGCAAAACTGAAAAATAAAAATTAGACATATTAGTAGAGATGAGCGAACATGCTCGTCCAAGCTTGGTGCTCGTTCGAGTATTAGGGTATTCGCATATGCTCGATACTCGGACGAGCATATCGCGATCCTCGATGAAATGGCAACTTCCTCTTCCTGCATGTTAGGCGCCTTTTCTCAGCCAATCAACATGCAGGAGAGTCTTTGGTACCTCCTAGCATCACGTGGGGCCCCTACAAGTCGATAGCAGGGATTGGCTGGCCAGATTAGATGACCTGGGAATATAAGAATCTGGTCCCGCGCTGCTCGCGTCAGACGCCGCCTGCATGAGATTAGGGATAGAGCTGCTGTCTGTCAGGGAGAGTGTTAGGGCCTGAATTTAGATTTTGGTTAGGCAGGAATCACCCACAAAGAACCCAACAGCCCTTCTAAGGGCTACAAGCACCTTTTTTTATTGGTCTCCTCCTGGCTGCTGGCTGGGCCTTGTAGTGCAGCTACCGCCATCTTGGCTGTACACTGTACACAGTGACTGGTGGCAGAAGGGACAGCATGTGGTCCACACAGACCCAAAAGAAATTGCCCAAAGTCCTCTCAGTACTCATTTTTGCTGCTGCTGTACCTTGGCTTGCTGGGATCTGTAGTGCAGTCTAGGGAATACGTTTTTTCTCTCATTTCTATACACTACAGTCCAGTGAACAATTATGTAGTGTACTGTACAGTAGCGTCAGTCTAGGGAATACGTTTTTCTCTCATTTCTATACACTACAGTCCAGTGAACAATTATGTAGTGTACTGTACAGTAGCGTCAGTCTAGGGAATACGTTTTTTATATCATTTCTATACACTACAGCCCAGTGAACAATTATGTAGTGTGCTTCACAGTAGCGTCAGTCTAGGGAATACGTTTTTTTATATATCCTACAGTGCAGTGAAAAATTGAGTGGTTTGCAGTGCAATAGCCGCCGTCGAAAGACTACGTTTTTCCTCTCAGTCATATATACTACAGTGCAGTGCGAAATTGTGTCGTGTGCTGCACAGTAGCCGGAGTGTAGAAAATATACCTTTTTCCTCTCAGTTATACATTATACAGTGCAGTGCAAAATTCTGTCGTGTGCTGCACACTAGCCGGAGTATAGAAAATATACGTTTTTTCTCTCAGTTATATATTATACAGTCCAGTGAAAAATTCTGTTGTGTGCTGCACACTAGCTGGAGTGTAGAAAATATACGCTTTTTCTCTCAGTTATATATTATTCAGTGCAGTGAAAAATTCTGTCATGTGCTGCACACTAGCCGGAGTGTAGAAAATATACGTTTTTCCTCTCAGTTATATATCCTACAGTGCAGTGAAAAATTTAGTGGTTTGCGGTGCAATAGCCGCTGTCTAAAGACTACGTTTTTCCTCTCAGTCATATATACTACAGTGCAGTGCGAAATTGTGTCGTGTGCTGCACACTAGCCGGAGTGTAGAAAATATACGTTTTTTCTCTCAGTTATATATTATACAGTGCAGTGAAAAATTCTGTCATGTGCTGCACACTAGCCGGAGTGTAGAAAATATACGTTTTTCCTCTCAGTTATATATTATACAGTGCAGTGCAAACTTCTGTCGTGTGCTGCACAATAGCCGTAGTGTAGAAAATATACATTTTTCCTCTCAGTCATATATACTACAGTGCAGTGCAAAATTCTGTCGTGTGCTGCACAGTAGCTGGAGTGTAGAAAATATACGTTTTTCCTATCAGTTATATATTATACAGTGCAGTGAAAAATTCTGTCGTGTGCTGCACACTAGCCAGAGTGTAGAAAATATACGTTTTTCCTCTCAGTCATATATACTACAGTGCAGTGCAAAATTCTGTCGTGTGCTGCACACTAGCCGGAGTGTAGAAAATATACGTTTTTCCTCTCAGTTATATATTATACAGTGCAGTGCAAAATTCTGTCGTGTGCTGCACACTAGCCGGAGTGTAGAAAATATACGTTTTTCCTCTCAGTCATATATACTACACTGCAGTTCAAAATTCTGTTGTGTGCTGCACACTAGCCGGAGTGTAGAAAATATACGTTTTTCCTCTCAGTCATATATACTACAGTGCAGGGCAAAATTCTGTTGTGTGCTGTACACTAGCCGGAGTGTAGAAAATATATGTTTTTCCTCTCAGTTATATATCCAACAGTGCAGTGAAAAATTGAGTGGTTTGCGGTGCAATAGCCGCCCTCTAAAGACTACGTTTTTCCTCTCAGTCTCATATACTACACTGCAGTGCGAAATTGTGTCGTGTGCTGCACACTAGGAGGAGTGTAGAAAATATACGTTTTTCCTCTCAGTTATACATTATACAGTGCAGTGCAAAATTCTGTCTTGTGCTGCACACTAGCCGGAGTGTAGAAAATATACATTTTTTCTCTTAGTTATATATTATACAGTGCAGTGAAAAATTCTGTCGTGTGCTGCACACTAGCCGGAGTGTAGAAAATATACGTTTTTTCTCTCAGTTATATATTATACAGTGGAGTGAAAAATTCTTGCGTGTTGGGACTCTTGCGCACATGGCTGACTTCATGTTAGGCAGCCTTTCCCGTGACCCTCGCTTTAAAAACATTTTTGCCAACACCGATTACTAGGTGTTCACCCTCCTGGACCCCCGGTACAAGCAGAACTTTTCCACTCTCATTCCTGTAGAGGAAAGGAGTACGAGAGTGAATCAATATCAACAGGCCCTGGTGCACAAGCTGAAACTATCCTTCCCATCTAACACCGCTAGCGGCAGAGGACGTGGTTCTGTGGGCCAACTAGCGGGGGAGAGGAGGCGAGAAGGCAGCTTGTCAAGCGCTGGCAGGGGAACACTCTCCAAGGCCTTTGCCAGTTTTATGTCACCCCAGCAAGACTATGTCACCCGTCCCCAGTCTAGGCAGAGTAGGGGGGAGTTGCTCAGAAAGATGGTGAGGGAGTACCTAGCTGACCATACCAACGTCCTGCGTGATCACTCTGCTCCATACAACTACTGGGTTGCAAAGCTGGACACGTGGCCTGAACTGACGCTGTACGCCTTGGAGGTGCTGGCCTGCCCTGCCGCTAGCGTGTTGTCAGTGCGGGTCTTCAGTGCAGCTGGTGGCATCATCACTGATAAGCGTACACGCCTGTCAACTGGCAGCGCTGACAGGCTGACGCTTATTAAAATGAATAAAGCCAGGATTTCACTGGAATTCAAATCTCCACCGGGGGAAAGCAGCTCAACATGAAGATTCTTCATGTATCCTCTCCTCCTCCTCCTTCTCTTCTTACACAAACGCTGAGCCAACAGGCAATTTTTCAGAGGGCTGACAGGCTCTCTTTTCAAACAATGTTTAGGGAGGGCCACCTACAGGCGCTCTCTACAATCAATTTTTTAGGAGCGTCAACTACAGACACTCAAAAACAATTTTTTAGGAGGGTCAACTACAGACACTCAAAAACAATTTTTTAGGAGGGTCAACTACAGACACTCAAAAACATTTTTTTAGGAGGGTCAACTACAGACACTCAAAAACAATTTTTCAAGAGGGTCAACTACAGACACCTGCAGGTGCTTCACCTGCTAACTCAGTCTCACTTGGTCACTCTGTTGTCACCGCCATGCTGTGTCAGGGTAAAATTTTATGTGCTTCACCTGCTAACTCAGTCTCAATTGGTCACTCTGTTGTACTCGCCATGCTGTGTCAGGGTAAAATTTTATGTGCTTCACCTGCTAACTCAGTCTCACTTGGTCACTCTGTTGTCCCCACCATGTTGGGTCAGGGTAAAATTTTATGTGCTTCACCTGCTAAGTCAGTCTCACTTGGTCACTCTGTTGTCACCACCATGCTGTGTCAGAGTAAAATTTTATGTGCTTCACCTGCTAACTCAGTCTCACTTGGTCACTCTGTTGTGACCGCAATGCTGTGTCAGGGTAAAATTTTATGTGCTTCACCTGCTAACTCAGTCTCACTTGGTCACTCTGTTGTCCCGCCATGCTGTGTCAAGGTAAAATTTTATGTGCTTCACCTGCTAACTCAGTCTCACTTGGTCACTCTGTTGCGACCGCAATGCTGTGTCAGGGTAAAATTTTATGTGTTTAACCTGCTAACTCAGTCTCACTTGGTCACTCTGTTGTCACCGCGATGCTGTGTCAGGGTAAAATTTTATGTGGTTCACCTGCTAACTCAGTCTCACTTGGTCACTCTGTTGCGACCGCAATGCTGTGTCAGGGTAAAATTTTATGTGCTTACCCTGCTAACTCAGTCTCACTTGGTGACTCTGTTGTCACCGCCATGCTGTGTCTGGGTAAAATTTTATGTGGTTCACCTGCTAACTCAGTCTCACTTGGTCACTCTGTTGTCCCTGCCATGCTGTGCAGGGTAAACTTTCATGTGGTTCACCTGCTAACTCAGTCTCACTTGACCACTCTGTTGTCCCCGCCATGCTGTGTCAGGGAAAAATTTTATGTGGTTCACCTGCTAACTCAGTCTCACTTGGTCACTCTGTTGCGACCGCAATGCTGTGTCAGGGTAAAATTTTATGTGCTTAACCTGCTAACTCAGTCTCACTTGGTGACTCTGTTGTCACCGCCATGCTGTGTCTGGGTAAAATTTTATGTGGTTCACCTGCTAACTCAGTCTCACTTGGTCATCTGTTGTCCTGCCATGCTGTATCAGGGTAAAATTTCATGTGTTCACCTGCTAACTCAGTCTCACTTGACCACTCTGTTGTCCCCGCCATGCTGTGTCAGGGAAAAATTTTATGTGCTTCACCTGCTAACTCAGTCTCACTTGGTCACTCTGTTGTCACCGCCATGCTGTGTCAGGGTAAAATTTTATGTGCTTCACCTGCTAACTCAGTCTCACTTGGTCACTCTGTTGTCACCGCCATGCTGTGTCAGGGTAAAATTTTATGTGGTTCACCTGCTAACTCAGTCTCACTTGGTCACTCTGTTGTCCCTGCCATGCTGTGTCAGGGTAAAATTTTATGTGCTTCACCTGCTAACTCAGTCTCACTTGGTCACCTCTGTTGTCCCCAGCCATGCTGTGTCAGGGTAAAAATTTTATGTGCTTCAACCTGCTAACTCAGTTTCACTTGGTCACTCTGTTGTCCACCGCCAATACTGTGTCAGGGTAAAATTTTATGTGCTTCTCTGCTAACTCAAGTCTCACTTGGTCACTCTGTTTGTCCCGCCATGCTGTGTCAGGGTAAAATTTTATGTGCTTCACCTGCTAACTCAGTCTCACTTGGTCACTCTGTTGTCACCGCCATGCTGTGTCAGGGTAAAATTTTATGTGCTTCACCTGCTAACTCAGTCTCACTTGGTCACTCTGTTGTACCGCCATGCTGTGTCAGGGTAAATTTTATGTGCTTCACCTGCTAACTCAGTCTCACTTGGTCACTCTGTTGTGACCGCCATGCTGTGTCAGGGTAAAATTTTATGTGCTTCACCTGCTAACTCAGTCTCACTTGGTCACTCTGTTGTCACCGCCATGCTGTGTCAGGGTAAAATTTTATGTGCTTCACCTGCTAACTCAGTCTCACTTGGTCACTCTGTTGTCACCGCCATGCTGAGTCAGGGTAAAATTTTATGTGCTTCACCTGCTAACTCAGTCTCACTTGGTCACTCTGTTGTCACCGCAATGCTGTGTCAGGGTAAAATTTTATGTGCTTCACCTGCTAACTCAGTCTCACTTGGTCACTCTATTGTCCCCGGCATGCTGTGTCAGGGTTAAATTTTATGTGCTTCACCTGCTAACTCAGTTCACTTGGTCACTCTGCTTGTCCCGCCATGCTGTGTCAGGGGTAAAAATTTTATGTGGTTCACCTGCTAACTCAGTCTCACTTTGGTCACTCTGTTGTTCACCCATGCTGTGTCAGGTAAAATTTTATGTGCTTCATCTGCCTACCTCAGTCTCACTTGGTCACTCTGTTGTAACCGCCATGCTGTGTCAGGGTAAAATTTTATGTGCTTCACCTGCTAACTCAGTCTCACTTGGTCACTCTGTTGTCACCGCCATGCTGTGTCAGGGTAAAATTTTATGTGGTTCACCTGCTAACTCAGTCTCACTTGGTCACTCTGTTGTCACCGCCATGCTGTGTCAGGGTAAAATTTTATGTGCTTCACCTGCCTACTCAGTCTCACTTGGTCACTCTTTGTTCACCGCCATGCTGTGTCAGGGTAAAATTTTATGTGCTTCACCTGCTAACTTCAGTCTCACTTGGTCACTCTGTTGTCACCGCCATGCTGTGTCAGGGTAAAATTTTATGTGCTTCACCTGCTAACCTCAGTCTCACTTGGTCACTCTGTTGTCACCGCCATGCTGTGTCAGGGTAAAATTTTATGTGCTTCACCTGCTACCTCAGTCTCACTTGGTCACTCTGTTGTCACCGCCATGCTGTGTCAGGGTAAAATTTTTATTGTGTTCACCTGCTACCTCAGTCTCACTTGGTCACTCTGGGTTCACCGCCATGCTGTGTCAGGGTAAAATTTTATGTGCTTCACCTGCTAACTCAGTCTCACTTGGTCACTCTGTTGTCACCGCCATGCTGTGTCAGGGTAAAATTTTATGTGCTTCACCTGCTAACCTCAGTCTCACTTGGTCACTCTGTTGTCACCGCCATGCTGTGTCAGGGTAAAATTTTATGTGGTTCACCTGCTACCTCAGTCTCACTTGGTCACTCTGTTGTCACCGCCATGCTGTGTCAGGGTAAAATTTTATGTGGCTTCACCTGCTACCTCAGTCTCACTTGGTCACTCTGGGTTCACCGCCATGCTGTGTCAGGGTAAAATTTTATGTGCTTCACCTGCTAACCTCAGTCTCACTTGGTCACTCTGTTGTCACCGCCATGCTGTGTCAGGGTAAAATTTTATGTGCTTCACCTGCTAACCTCAGTCTCACTTGGTCACTCTGTTGTCACCGCCATGCTGTGTCAGGGTAAAATTTTATGTGCTTCACCTGCTACCTCAGTCTCACTTGGTCACTCTGTTGTCACCGCCATGCTGTGTCAGGGTAAAATTTTATGTGCTTCACCTGCTAACCTCAGTCTCACTTGGTCACTCTGTTGTCACCGCCATGCTGTGTCAGGGTAAAATTTTATGTGCTTCACCTGCTACCTCAGTCTCACTTGGTCACTCTGTTGTCACCGCCATGCTGTGTCAGGGTAAAATTTTATGTGCTTCACCTGCTA